>CAUYSK010009737.1:0-81012 GCA_963575035.1 Avahi laniger
AACAGTGACTATAAGAAATAATTATGCCACATCATTTTGAAAAAAATACTAACTTATCACTTTACTGTGCTTCCATCATGTCTCATATTTTAATGCCAGTTTTAAAAATAATAATTATAAGTGTTTCAGGGACCTGCCAAAGCTCTCTTTGTTGTAACATGTCATACACATAAAATGCTTATTACTTATTCCCCTCATCAAAAATTCTAAGACCTCCCAAAAATACATCCATAACCATTTTTTGATTCTATACACCCTCATATAGTGGTTACATCCCCATTTCAATGGAAACCCAGTTCATTTGTGATTTTCAAGTTCAACTTGGTGACTTCTGGAAGCTACAAAAGAGTATAAGTAGAATGCGTTCCAGCTCTATCCAGGAATATACAAGAGGTGCCATATCACCATTGTTTCTTAAAGCTGAATAGTACTCCATGGTATACATATACCACGTTTTGTTAATCCACTGATCAACACATAAGTGCACGTATAAGAATAACATCTATTGGATGTTGGGCAGGGGGGAGTAGGGAGAGGGGAGGAGGGAGAGGGGACGGGTATATGCATACACAAAGAGTGCAATGCTCACCACCCAAAAGATGGACATATTTGAAACTTGGACTTAGCGGGGGAGGAGGGGGCAAGGGCAACATACATAACCTAAATATCTGTACCCCCATAATATGCTGAAATAAAAAAAAAAAGAAAAAGAAAAGAGTCATAGAGAGCTGGACCAGTGAGACTAAACAGTTTGGACTTTATCCTGAAGGTTGTTGGGAGAAGATACTGAAGGATTTTAGTGGAGGAGGGACATGGTGAGATTTGTAATTTACAAAGACTTACAGGGTGGAGAACATCTTGGATGGGACCCAAACTGGAAGCAAGACAGCCAACCAGCAGAAGCAGTCTACCAGGTTAGGACAGGAGAGGTTAATGGTCTGGAACCAGTGTAGCGGCAATGAGAACTAAGAGAATCAATAGCTCTTTGGAGACTTAGTGGCCAATTAAATATGCAAGAAAAGTTTAAAAATGTTTCATAACAAGTGAAAAAAATTCATCAGGCTCTTCAGTGTTTTATTACCACTTTATCTTTCCACCTCTAATATTTCTAGACATTATACCTATACCCATTTTGTGAAATTCTTAATTTTCTTTTTTTTTTTAATATCGTTTTTTCCTGGACCATTGAATACATTTAGTAGATCAGATTAAAGAGAGGGTAAGTAAAGGAAAATAGTATTTATTAAAATTCTTAGGACAACTGTGTATGTAATAAAACTATTGTTGAGGTCTGTTTTGTTGACACAGTGTAGCTGGTCCCAAAGTAGTTGGTCCTAAATTAGTGGGACGCAAATGGTAGGTTGCAAACAAGGCCACATTATAGTCACATAAACATTACCTGTACAAGATCATAATATCTGTAGGAAGACATTACAGCTACCATTGCTTTCCTTTCTGTCTTCTCCTTCCCAGATTTCCACATGCATGCACGTGGTGGACTCAGACACCCCACTCTGGGTCTCCACAGTGCCTGAACCACATTTACCTCTTAGCACTTTGCATGCTGCTTTGTTGTTCTCTCTGTGTGCATTTGCCTTGTCCTCTGGCTTGTGAGGCTCTCAACAGAAGGAGCTATCAGGAGAAAGGAACAGAGGGAGCATATTATCCCTCAGCTTCCAGACTTAGTCCCAGGGACTATCTGGGCCGATGGAGTTTAAAGCTCTTGCAGAGAGATTGTTTGTTTCAGGATATCTGCAAAACCCTTGGTAAATCCGGTCTTGCCTAAACTGGCTAGAATTCTCAGAAGAGCCCGAGAACAACTTTCTTTCCCATAGGATTTTAGAACACAGTAAAAAACTGTATTGATATCTTTCCTGGCTCAATTTATACTTGAACAGGGATGTCTGGGAGCTTTAACCAATATTAACCTTTGCTCAAAGACAACATTCAGAAGTGCACTACATAATCCATGTACAATTAGAGCCATTTTGGTTGCCTGCCACGCCCCACCTTCCTTCTCTTGGTGGTACCTCCACCCAGTACTAAAGAGAGTGTTCCTCAACTTTTTTTGGGTCACATTTTTTAATTAAATGATTTAATCTTAAAATTAGGTCCCTAAATAAAACTTGTAAAATTTATCTTCTGTGTATTCCTTCCTGCAGAGGAAGTTCAATGGAATCTCAGTTTCTGTGGTTAATATTAGGAAAAAAAAATATGCTTCTTAAATATACTTGCACCTCTAGACATTCTGATGGGGACTCTGAAAGATTTGACAGCCCTGTGGGTGGAGTTTGAAACCACTGGTACAGGGTCTTGTGCACAAAGCCTCAGCCAGGCGAAACTTGGTACCTATGGCCTGCCTCATGCAATGTTCATTATAATCAATCTGAACAAGGATGGATGTCGGCTGAGACCCTAAATTTTGTTTTTCCTCTAAATTATAATCCCTGAAAATAAATTAGTTTTAAATTAAATATTCTGATCTGGGATTAAGAATTCTGTGGCCCAAAAGTAGTGCCTATTTCTTAAATATTTTAGGAATATGGCAAAAATCACTAAACTTCTATTTTTGTTGTCCTAATAATTGGATTATTGGCTGGCTTTTTAAAAATATTTTCTTTTCTTTCATCCTCTGGTTTGCACAATCACCTTTGACCCAGCACTTGTCTGTGTACTTAAATCACATTCTCCAAAGACCATTAACAAGTGCTTGCTGTGCATGGCTCTTGTCCTGCTCTCCATGGGAAATGCTACATAATGAACTAAAATGGGGAAAACAGAGCTGTTGGGAAGAAAGAGGGTAGCTTTTCTTTGTCATATTAACAAAGCATAGGTTTTACTCCTAGAATTTATATGCACTGAAAATCAGATAGACTTTTTTTTTAGATCCTGGAATTATGTTGAGCCCTTGATCTATGGAAGGTTTCTTTCTGTAGGTTTTCTGCTCAACCCTATATTCAAGTTTTAACCTGTATCAGCTGCAAATTCAAACCCAGCTCATATTACTTCTTCAGTGTTGTAACTTGGGTGTGACAATAAAGCTGGAAGCTTCCACTTGAGTTTGCTTTGTCCCAGAATCTTTGTGTTCTGTCAAATAAAACCATGCTCAGTGTAAGTGTGACTTAGCTTGTGGTTTGGTGGCAGATAATGTGCATCATTTAATAAGATAGAAGGCCTTCCTTGTCCATAACCACTATTTTTATAGATCAGATATATGAAATCAAGAAATAAACACCATATGATACATGTGATGGGTGTGCAGAAGTTCTTAGGGTCAAACTATGAGGTGTTAACAAAAGAGATTAGCATCCACAGAAAGTTTAACTAGGTCATTCGATATCTAAATTTGCTTCTTGGCTAACTCTACACACCAAGAAAAAGAAAACCTTGAATTGTGAAATTGCATGTTATATAATATAAACTTCCTGAGTGGATTTCACTTTTTATTAATAGTTTCCAGGTGAAAATACCAGGTGATTGGTTTCTTTCTAAGTGCTTGCATGTGTGCCCTCATGTACTAGCCAATTTGTTTTGATGGTGGTCATGCATGCAGTTATTTATTTGCTTCTAAAATATTGGGAGGGGGATGGTCATTGACTCCTAATATCAGAGGTCTCAGGCACTTTATAACTTTTCCTTCAACTGTTCTCAAAGAGTTGGCTTTTGGTTCTCTAGTTTGTTATCTCAGGGTCCCTAACTGCAGACTTTAAAAACAAATAAACAAATAAAAAAACATAAAAAAACAAAGTAGGGGGCAGCCAGGAAAGTCAGAGGACTCACTCTTACTCTCCTCTCTGTCTGTCTCAAACACTTCCCAGAGCATCTTCTAGAGATTTCCTCTTGTGTCTCACTTCCCCCCACTAGGTTAAGGGAAAAAGGGAAAGTAGCTACCTGGCATTCTCAGCCAGTATCCTGGGAAGCAGATTCAGTAAACAAGGAAGAATGGGGGAGAGGAATTGCCATCAAGTGCAAAAAAATAAAATAAAAACAGCATTCTACAATCAGAATGAAAAAAAAAAAAAAGAACCATATGCATTGTTGGAGTTTATTCATTCATTCTGTTGCCCTGTAGCTGATATTGCCATAGAAACCAGGCAGGAATAGAGCTGCCTGGTTCCTGTCTGTTCCAATCTTTGGATCCTGTAAATTCCCAGATTTTAAAAGGATTTTTGCTTAAGTTCTAGTCAGTTTGCTCTTTATAACCAAAGGCACCTAACCGAGTCCAAGAGTACTGAATTGGAAGTCAAATTATCTGGGTTTTGACATCACGTCTGCTATTCAGTGTTTGTGTGACCTGGAATTAGTCATGTCACCTCTCTCAACCTCAGCTTTTTCATCTGTGGAATCAAGTTGTTTCGTTTCTTGAAACCTATTGTCATTATCGGTTCTATGATTTTGTGAGATCTATTATTACAGTCAATTATAGGCCTTCTGTTCTTGAATATCCATGGAATCATTGAATAAATTTGCTTTTTTCTTCTACATCAAAAACCAAATAGCTTATTAACATTATGATGAATAAATTAGAATAAAAATTAGATTTAAAAAATCTGAGAGGCCTCTAAATGCCAAATTGTTTACTTGAAATATTATGATTTTAGTACCCTGGAAATAGATTTGGTAACCATATGAAGCAGCAAATATTCCATCAAATGTTTTTTGTTTACTTTTGCTATCCTTTTTGCGGTAAATTAGCGAACATCAGTTAAGTACTTACTATGTGTTAGGCACAGCATCAGATACTGAAGATGTGACAACATGTGATGTATATCTCTTTGGATTAAGTTTGCAACAGGTAACAGAGACCAAAGGAAACAACAGTTTAAGGCAGGGAGAATTGTCTATCTTTCTCATGGATAGCCCAGAAGTAGGCAGTCCAGGGTCCTACATGGAGACCCAGGCTCTTCTTGTATTGTTGCTTTGTCCCAGGTGGGTCTCTATGCCCCAGGTCACCTCACGGTCAGAATGTCCAGTCCAGCTTTATGTATGTCACCTGATTGTAGCTAGCAAGAGAAGAAAGTGTTAAAGAAGGAAAGAGAAAAAGTGCACACTGGCTGTTTTTTAGGGAAGGTCTCCAGAAGTTGTGTCATGAACTCCTTCTCACTGGCCAAAAGGCAGTCTTACTGCTACATTGAACTGTAGGGGAGGCTGGAAAATATGGTACTTATTCATTTAGCTTTTTTCCTAGCAAAAAATTAGGGGTTCTATTATTTTGAAAGAAGAAGATGGGTATTGATAAATAACTGGCAGGCTTTGGTATACATGGTGACTCAGTTTTCTTGATATGTGTGTGTAAGTACTTAGTTAAAATGTAATATAGAAATAACAATGTACATGCACACACACGTGCATTTCAAAGTAGAAAGTGAATGGTAGGGCAGGTAGAGAGAAATATGGAAAGGCTTCCAGGATGAGGTAATGCCTAAAGTGAGACTTGAGATATAAGTTAACTTTAAGCAAAAACCATCATAGGCTTGCAGGGTACTATCAAAAGTTCAGTGCTAATCATCAGAGAAATGCAAATCAAAACCACAGTGAGATATCATCTCATCCAGTTATAATGGCTTTTATCAAAAAGACAGAGAACAGCAGATGGTGGTGGAGATGTGGAGAAAGGAGACCCTTCAGACACTGTTGGTGGGAACGTGTTCTCCGTGGTCAGTACAGACACTATGGAGAACAGTATAGAGCTTCCTCAAAAAACAGAGAAAAATAGAACTGCCCTATGACCCAGTAATTTTCCTATTCAGTATATAGCCAAAAGAAAGGAAATCAGAATATCAAGGAGACATCTGCACTCTCATGTTTATTGCAGCACTATTCACAAGAGCCAAGATATGGAATCAATCTACAAGTCCATCAACAAAAGAATAAAGAAAATGTGGTGTATATACATATATATAATGGAATATTATTCAGTCATATAAAAGAATGAAATCCTGTCATTTTTAGTCACATGGATGGAACTGGAGATCATTATGTTAAGTGAAAAATGTCAGGCACAGATAGACAAATATCCCACGTTCTCATTCATATGTGGGAGCTAGAAAATGTGGGTATCATGAAGATAGAAAGTGGATTGGTGGTTAACAGAGGTTGAGAAGGGCAGGGAGTAGGGGAGAATGAAGAGAGGTTAATTAATGAGCACAAATATACATTTTAATAGAAAAAATAAGATCTGGTGTTCAATAGGCCAGTAGGGTGACTATGGGTTAACATTAATCGATTATACATTTCAAAATAGCTAGAAGAGAATAATTTGAATGTTGCTAGCATAAAGAAAAGAAAAGGTGGTAGATATGCCAATTACTCTGATTTGATTATATGACTATACAAAATTACCACATGTACCCTTAAAATATGTACATCTAATATGTATCAATAAAAAAATTCAGTGCTAAGGAAACATACATTCTGAGTTATGGATGCTGGGATGTGATGTTGGAGCAGCAGAGAATATGTCATGGAGCTCTTTTTATATCATCATATGAATCCTATAAATCCTATATAAGATTTTATTTTATATAAACCAGTAGACAAAACTACAGTAATTGTAATCCTGTATGCTAGCAATGGACAATGCAACAATAAAAGTAGCATCAAAATTACAAACTACTTAGGAATAATGTAACAAAACAAGTGCAAGAAATATACACTGAAAACTACAAACATGGATGTGGGAAATTAAAGAAGATCTAAATAAATGGAGAGACATCACACATTCATGGATTGGAAGACTCAATGTAGTTGAGATGGTCATTCTGCAATTGATCTACAGATTTAACACAATTCCTATTTAAATCCCCACGAGTTTTTTCCCCCCAGGAATTGACAAGCTGATGCTAAAATATATATATGGATATGTAAAGGACCCAGAATAGCCAAGCCATTTTAAAAAAAAGAAGAAGAAAGTTGGAGGAATTACACTATGTAATTCAAAACTTATGATAAGCCTATATTCATCAGGCAGTGTGGTTTTGGCTTAAGAATAGATATATAGATGGTACAGAATTAAGAGATCCAGAAATAAACACTCATATTTATGGTCAATGGATTTTCAACAAAGGTGTCAAGGCAATTCAAAGGGGGTAAGGATAGTTTTATTGTTTTTTTTTCCACAAATAGTACTGGGACAATTAGATATCCACATGTATAGCAGTGAATGTATGTCCTTATCTTACACTATATGTAAAATTATCTCAAAGTGAATCATAGACCTGAAGATAAGAGCAAAAATTATAAAACTTCTAAAAGAAAACATAGTAGAAAATTTTTGTGATCTTGGGATAGGCAATGAGTTCTTAGCTATGACACCAAAAACCATAACACATAAAAGAAAAACTGATAAAGTGTACTTTGTCAAAATTAAAACCCTTTGCTCCTCAAAAGATACCATTAAGAAAACAGGCCAAGCCATATCCTGAGAGAAAACAGTTGTAAGTCATTTATCTAATAAAAGACATGTATTCAGAATACACAGAGAAATCTTACAACTCAACAATAAGAAAATTCATTTAAAAAAAAAACAGGAAAAGACCTGAACAGACACCTAACCAAAGAAGATATACAGATGGCAAGTAAGCACATGAAAAGATGCTCAACATCATTTGTCATTAGGAAATTACAAATTAAAACTGCAGTGAGATATCACTTCATGCCCGCTAGAATGTCTGTCATCAGAAAGACAAACAATTAAAAGTGTTGGTGAGGATGTGGAGAAAAATGAAACCCTCGTGCATTACCCAAGCTAACTGAAAATATATGTCCACATGAAAATTTATACCAACATGTTCATAATGAAATTACTCAGTCACCAAAGATCCAAACAATCCAAATGTCCATCAGATGCTGAATGGCTAAACAAAATGGGGTATAAGCATATAATGGAAAACCTCCATTGTTGTTATTCAGCAACAAAAAGGAAAAAATTACTGTTGTAAGTTACAAATTGAAGGAACCTCAGAAACATTAATCTAAGTGAAAGAAGCCAGACTTCATAGATTTTATTTGTATTATTATATTTATATGAAAAGGACAGGCCAAACAAACCTATGGGGACAGAAAGCAGATACATTTCAAGTGCCTCCATTATCCATTTTTTTTGCTTTCTGTGTTGCTTTCAGTTACCTGTGGTCAACCACAATCTAAAAATATTAAATGGAAATTTTCAGAAATAAAAAATTCATACATTTTAATTTACATGTTTTTCTGGGTAGTATGATAACATCTTGCTCTGTCTTGTTGCATCCTATCTGGGACTCGAACCCTCCCTTTGTCTAGCACGTCTACATTGGATACGTTACCTCCCTGTCAGTCATTCAGTAGCCCTTTCTGTCATCAGATCTATGGTGGCGGAATAGCAGTGTTTGTGTTCAAAGTCAATAGTAGCCTCACACTACATCACGATCCCTATGCCAATCACCTTGTACATCTCATCATGTAGGCAGCTTACATCATCATAAGAAAGGTACGTACAGTACAATAACATATTGTGAAAAAAAGAGGGAGAGAGAGAGAGAGAGAGAGAGAGAGAAAGAGAGAATGAATGAATGGAAGGTTTGGTTCTAGACCACCACAAGAAAGTGAATATTGCAATAAGGCGAGTCATATGAATTTTTTGGTTTTCTAGTGCATGGAAAAGTTATGTTTGTGCTCTACTGTAGTCTCTTAATTGTGTAGTAGCATTATGTCTTAAAAATCATACCTTAATTAAAAAAACATTTTATTGGTAAAACGTGAAAAATCATCTGAGCCTTTGGTGAGTCATAATCTCTTTGCTAGGAGAGTCTTGCCTTGATGTTGACGGCTGCTGACTGATCAGGGTGGTGGCTGCTGAAGGCTGAGGTGGCTGTGGCAATTTCTTAAAATAAGACAACAGTGAAGTTTGTAATGTTGATTGACTCTTCCTTTCGCAGAAGATTTCTCTGTAGCACACAATGCTGTTTGATAGCATTTTACCCACAGTGAAACTTTCAAAATCGGAATCAGTCCTCTCAAACCCTGCCACTGATTTATCAGCTAGGTTTATGTAAGATTCTAAATCCTCTGCTGTCATTTTAACAACATCTTCAACAGGAGTAAATTCCTTCTCAAGAAACCACTTTCTTTCCTCACCAATAAGAAGCAATTTCTCACCCGTTCAATTTTGATCATGAGAGTGCAGCAATTCAGTCACATCTTCACGCTCTGCCTCTAACTCTGGTTCCCTTACTGTTTCTAAGACATCTACAGTTACTGCCTCCACTGACGTCTGGAACCCCTTGAAGTCATCCATGAGGTTGGAATCAGCTTCTTCCAAAGTCCTGATTAATGTTAATATTTCGACCTCTCCCCATGAATCATGAATGTTTTTTATGGCATCTAGAATCCTGAATTCTTCCCATAATGTTTTCAGTTTTCTTTACCCAGATCTATCAAGAAAAATCAATCATTACCTATGGCAACTATCATGTTACAAATGTATTTCTTAAATTATAAGACGTGAAAGTCAAAATTATTCCTGGATCCTTGGGCTGCAGAATGGATGTTGTGTTAGCAGGCATGAAAACAACATTAATCTTCTTGTACATCTCCATCAGAGCTCTTAGGTGACCAGGTGCATTGAGAATGAGCAGTAATATTTTGAAAGGAATCTTTTTATGGGAGCAGAAGTTCTCAACAGTGGGCTTAAAATATTCAGTGATCTGTGCTGTGAACAGATGTGCTGTCATCCAGGCTTTGTTATTTCGTTTATAGAGCACAGGCAGAGTAGATTTGACATAATTCTTAAGAGCCCTAGGGTTTTCAGAATGCTAAATGGACATTGGCTTCAACATAAAATCACTAGCTGCATTAGCTCCTCACAAGAGAGTCAGCCCATCCTGTGAAGCCTTGAAGCCAGACATAGACCTTTCCTTTCTAGCTATGAAAGTCTGTAAAGACATGTTCTTCCAGTAGAGAGCCATTTCATCTACACTGAAAATGTGTTGTTTAGTGTAGCCACCTTCATCAATCATCTTAGCTAGATCTGGAAAGGTCTGGAAAGCTTGCTGCTGCCTCTGTGTCAGCACTCGCTGCTGCTTCCCTTTGCACTTTTATGTTATGAAGGTGGCTTCTTTCCTTAAACCTCAGGAACCAAAATCAGCTGGCTTCAGAGTTTTCTTCTGCAGCCTCCTCACCTCTCTCAGCCTTCACAGAGTTGAAGAGAGTTTGGGCCTTGCTCTGGATTAGGCTTTGACTTAAAGGAATGTTATGGCTGGTTTGATCTTCTATCCAGACCACTAAGACTTTCCCCATATCAGCAATAAGGCTGTTTCACTTCGGTATCATTGGTATGTTCACTGAAGTATAATAGCACTTCAGTATCTTTTTTTCTGCATTCACGACTTGGATAACTGTTTAGTGCAAGAAACCTAGCTTTTGGCTTATCTTGGCTTTCGATAGGCCTTCCTCACTAAGTTTAATCATTTCTAACTTTTGAATCAAAGTGAGAGATGTGTGACTCTTCCTTTCCCTTGAACACTTAGAGGCCATTGTAGGGTTATTAATTGGCCTGATCTCAATATTGTTGTGTGACAGGAAATAGGGAGGCCCAAGGAGAGGAAGAGAGACAGGGAACTGCCAGGTCAGTGGAGCAGTCAGAACACACACAACATTTACTGATCAAGTTTGTCATCTTGTACGGTTGTGGCTCTTGGTGTCCCAAAACAATTACAACAGTAATATCAACGATCACTGATCACAAATCACCATAACACATGCAATAATAATGAAAAATTTTGAAATATTGCTAGAATTACCAAAATGTGATGCAGATGCATGAAGTGAGCATGTTATTGGAAAAATGACACCAATAGATTTGCTTGACACAGTGTCACTACAAAGCTTCAATTTGTAAAAAATGCAATATCTACAAAGCACAATGAAGGGAAGAACAATAAAAGAAAGTATATTTGTATTAGGATTCAGAACTATCCAAGGCTTCAGGCATCCACTGGGGGTCTTAAAATATATCGTCTGAGGATAAGAGGGGGACTTCTATAGTAGTTTCCTGGGACTGGGGGCTGGAAGCCAACTTCACTGCAAATGAACACATAGAATCTTTTAGGGGATTTAAAATGTATTTAATACTGGATTGTGGTTATGGTTGACCAACTCTATACACTTACTAAAAATCAAAGCATTGTATACTTAAAATGGGTGACCTTTATATTATGTAAATTATACCTAAGTAGAGGTCTCAACAAAGCAAAACTGAAGAAAACACAGTCTGAATTAGAGAGGTCTGTGGTCTGAAGTAGACATACCAAGCAGAAACCCCAGGAATAATTCTGAATATATAAATGTGCAGACTCCACCCTGGTGTTCTGATTCTCTACATTTGGAGTGGACTTGGGGATTTATCCTATGAAAATGCTTCTAGGTGATTTTGATGTGTACTGTTAGATAATAATACAATACGGAGACACCGAAGGCCTGGAATTAGGCAGGAGCCACGGTTACACTCATCTTTTAGATGTATTAATGAACAATGGTGATGTAGTGGAGGGTGGATTTGAAGGTGATTTGTCTGCAGCCTAGAGATCCATTAGGAGCTTGTGGCACTTGTTCAGGGAAAAAATGATAAGGACCCAATTGGAAGGAGCTAATATGATTATTTCCTCATCTATGAAATAGGGATAACAGACCCATTTTATTCAACCTTTCTTCCCAAAGTTGTTGTGAAGATTAAATGAGTTTATATATGCAAGCTGTTTAGAACAGCTCGTACCACAGTGTTACATAAATGTTTGTGGTTATTATTATTATTTTTATTATTATGCATGGTTGGTTATTATTATTATTATTATTAACAGTGACATTTGGGAGATGCCTGGGGATCAGGAATGTGGATTTGGGTGATTAGATGAAAGCGATAGTACTGACTCTGTAAGAGACAAGGAACAAGGAACCAAGACAACACAGTAGAGAAGAGGACAGGAGGAGGGCTGGGACCAGGCCCCCTCACCCTCGTGTTCTGGACCAGGAACACGGGGATGGATGTAGTCTTAGGTGTGCTTGTGGCTGGGGAGGAGTAGGAACCTCAGGATGGAAACAGGCACTGTTCAGGGCTGGTGCTCTAGGAAGAAGAATGCGAATTTATTTACCAAGAGGGACGTAGTAGTAGACATAGAGAAGCAACTTAATGCGGTATAAATTCTTACTTCCTCATCTTTCGAGTTTTACCTCTGCTCATGATACCTTCTTTTGTTGTTGGTCAGCACTCTCTCCTGTTTCCCTCACTGACTATTCTGGAAATCACTCCTTCTTAGACCCTCCGCCTTTTTGTCTTTTCCCTTAAGTCAGCACTTGCTCAAGTTGTCTTTGATGAAACTAGATCTGAAATGGCTTCTAGTTTATTAATTTGTTCATAAACTATACTGTATGATTGGGCAAGAGGGTGACAAAAAGGCCCCTTGAGGCCGGCGAGGGTGGACTCTGCCAGTATTTTTGCATTTAACAAAATGAAAGAGCATCTATTTATTTATGTCTTTTGAGGACATAACACATAACAGGCTATTTAATCAAAATTAATAGTACCCCCTTTAGTTCTAATAAAAAATTCATTTATTATGATACTACCTTTATGAATGTGAAGTGTCTTCCTCTTAATGATTTTCTAGAACAGTAGTGTTAAATCACATTTTGCTTTTTACTAACCCTGGGAGATAGTTGAAAACAAGAACAGAGTAGCCTGATCAGCTGTTTATAGTAAAGATCAAGAATATAGCTTCTTAGAGTTATTTGACATCTTAGAGAGACAATAAGATGTGATCCACTTTTATAAATAACAGAATGATTCAAGAAAGAGAGAAAAGAGAAAAGTCATTTCTCCCGGAATATAAAAAAGTGAAAATGAGTAAGAACAGACGATGTTCATATAACTAACTACGTTATTTTACCTAGTGTGATTGGAGAATAGGGAGTCCTAATTATATATGATTCTAATGGAGATATTTCCATGCAAAACCAACGATAACTCATTTTCAAAGAATCAGAATAAAACAAACGATGTTTGGCCCTATGGCCTTATTAAACCTAATTTAATCAGACTTAATGATTCAGTAAATGCTCAGGTATTGTACATGCCTGAGGTCAACGCCATAGCTCACTCAGAGTGCAGAACTGTAAGGGTTATACCCAACAATTGTTTCTAGAAAAACTAGTTTGTGTGCCCACAATTTAATTGTGTTTTCTGAGTATACGGACTCACGTTAAGTAGGAATTTGCAAGAACGATAAGGCAAGGACTGAAAGTAGGAAGTCAGCCTAATATTAGACAGGTAGCACGGTACAATAAAAAAGAAACTTGAATATAAATTGAAAGAAGTTATTGATTTTACGAACTTATACACTGATCATCTTGTGGCCAAAGTCTGACTATGGTGCAGGAATCCTTTACACTGAACTCTAGAGGTTATCTGTTTCCTGTGATAGACCCTCAATAATACATTTTTAACATAACAAATCTCTATGGTTTTGAGGCGGGAGGCCAAGCCCATCACTACCCTGTATGTTCAGTGTCTTTATCTTCCTAGACAAGATTTATGAATGTTCCCAGAATTTCAAGATTTGCACTGGCAAAATTATTTTAAAATGGTTCTGATAGTTTCCCGGAAATTTCTCTTTTACTCTCCCCGTGATGGTATGGCAGGGTTCCCAGACCAGTCAAGTTCCATTCGGATGATAAACTGATAAGATGCATATTTCCCTGAGGAGGAAAGAAGGAAGTGGCCTACTTCACCGTTAGGAAAACAAAAAACCTCTTTCAATATTTTATTAAACCATCTCTGGTGCAACCCCATTTCTGTCTCTTCAAATATTTAGAGCAGCTCAATTAGTTTTGGAAAGCAGTTTCCGAGAGCTTTCTGTTAGCTCATGGCCACAGACAGATGGCATCGAATGACTGGAGAGCGGGGGACGTCCACCCTCTGAGTGAGGGCGAGTATACGTGGAAGCTGCATGCACGAGGACTCTTGGCAAGAACATAGCTGGTGGCTGCCAGAAATTCAAAGGTTGGAGAAGAGGTTTAGAGATTTCGCTATCATGGGAAGTTTCCCATTGTTTGCTTCCTAAATTCATTTTCTGAGAAGTGCTCTGCCTGCAATGTGCTAGTCTATAGCGACGGTGAATGTGGGTCCAAGAAGTCCGTGGACCATCTGTGCCAGCTTTATCGGTGAGCTGAAATGAGGGTGCAAAGGAAAATTGCATCTGAAAGCTTTCTAAAGTATCATGCATTGCATTTTCCAAACACTATCTTAAAAACCTTGCAAGGTAGGGATGGTTTTCCTTTTAACTTTTTATTTTCATTTAATTTTAGACTTACAAAACGTTGCAAAAATAGTACACAGAGTTCCCTTTTATCCTCACCCAGCTTGCCTTGCTGTGAACATCTTCTACAATCATAGTTAAATAATCAAAACCAGGGAATTAACATTAATATGATTCTGTTAAACTACAGACCTTATGCCGATTTCACTGGTTTTTCCACTATTTTCCTTTCTCTGTATTCTTCCTGTGTAAAGATAAGAGCATCCAGACATAAAGTAAACTTACCTAAAGATGTAACCAGCTCAGGTTTGATGTTGAAGTATGTGATTTTTTTTTTTTTTTTGAAACAGAGTCTGGCTCTGTTGCCCTGGCTAGAGTGCCGTGGCATCAGCCTAGTTCACAGCAACCTCAAACTCCTGGGCTCAAGCGATCCTCCTGCCTCAGCCTCCCGAGCAGCTGGGACTACAGGCATGCGCCACCATGCCCAGATAATTTTTTCTGTATATATATATTTTTAGTTGCCCAGATAATTTCTTTCTATTTTTAGTAGAGGCGGGGTCTCTCTCTTGCTCAGGCTGGTCTCGAACTCCTGACCTTGAGCCATCCGCCCGCCTTGGCCTCCCGGAGTGCTAGGATTACAGGCTTGAGCCACCGCGCCTGGCCGTGATTTTTTTTTTTTTTTTTTTTTTTTTTTGCTACAACACGCTTGCAATATTTTGGAAAGAGCTTTAGATTTTATGACTCTTTAGGAAATCTAATTATTTTCCTGAATCTGCCTTTATTAACTGTGTCTCTGGATCCAAGTCATTTCTCTCTGATCTCAGTGTCCTTGAACGTGCTTTTATCAATTTATTGATATGATTGTAAGCTTCTATTTGTGATTCTGCCATCTACTTGGCTTTGTCTATCTGTTCCATAGGTTTCTCATCTGTTCAAAGTGCTCAATGCCCATGATAACCTTTGTAAAAAAAGTATAACATTTGTTTCAGTGATTTATTTCTGTGTAACAAACCCTCTCAACCTAGTGGATTTTATTGGTATTTATAGAATGTTATTGTGCTTGTGCTCACAGTTTCTGTGAGTCAGGAATTTGGACAGGGCATAGCGGGGTGGCTTATTTCTGCTCCATGATTTCTGGGGGCTCAGGTAGAAAGACTCAAATGGCTGGGAAGGGGTCATTTCTAAAATGGTTTCCCCACTCACATTTTTTGGCATCTTGGCAGGGTTGGACAAAAATGCTGGGCTCACCTGGGACTGTCCACTAGAGCTGCGGTCCCTAACCCCTGGGCCGGACCGACACCAGTCTGTGGCCTGTTAGGAGCTAGCCTGCACCCCTGCCTGAGCTCCACCTCCCCCCAGCCCCCATCCATGGAAAAATTGTCTTCCATGAAACTTAGGAACCCAGCTGCATAGCAGGAGGTGAGCGGCAGGTGAGCAACATGCTAGCAAGCGAGGCTTCGTCTGTATTTACAGCCGCTCCCCATTGCTCGCATCACCACGAGCTCCGCCTCCCCGCCCCACCCCCACCCATAGAAAAATTGTCTTCCATGAAACCAGTCCCTGGTGCTAAAACGCTGGGGACCACTGCACTAGAGTGTCAATATGTGGCCATTCCAGTGTGGCAGTGTCAGCCTGCTTCCATGGTGGGTGGCTTCCCCAGAGCAAGTGTCCCAAGAGATCCACGCAGAAGCTCCATGGCCTTTCTGACATAGCCTGAAAGGTCACTCAGTGCCACCGCCACCACATTCCGTTAGATACCAGCAAATCATAACATAGCCCAGATTCGAGGGGAGACAAATGAGACTTCACTTCTTGATGCAGGAATGGCAGGGTCACACTGTAGAAGAGCATGCGGAATAAGAGAATTGTGAGGGAACGTCTTTAGGAAACATAATCTGCCACAACATTAAATAAAATAATGAAAATAAAGAGTCCCCAGCCAAAGAGAATATTCCTTCAAGGTACTCAGTTAATCAAATCAACTATTGCTTGTTAAGGCTCTTGAAGGCAAATAAAACCGTGTCCTGGGCTTTCAGGCCCCATACCAATTACCTGCTACCCAACACACCTTACCTTCTGTCTCTGTTTTTTGCCACAAGCTTTATTTTGCCCCAAGAGGGATTCCATCACATTCCAGTATGCAGCACCCTCAGCCTTGGTCACTTCCTGGCTGGGCAACCTGAGTGATCTCTTTAATCTCTATAAGCCTCTCATTTTAGGTACGAGAAATTTGGGGGTAAATGGATCCTACTGTCCCCTGCTGCTCTCTCATATTCTCTCATTGCATATGTGCAGGTGGATATATTCCTATACATGGATTTTGTTGATATTTTGCTATGGTAGATTCCTCCTTTTCCCCACCTGATGTAAGTAAATTTTAAGATCCTCGGAATTCCTCCCCAGAGCCAAGCAACCTTTATATTGTCAGTTCATAATCACTGCTGCTCTCAGATCCCAAGTTCACCTCCTGAAAACAAAAGCCACACGTGTTCTTACGCATTTGAAGGCCCACATAAATAATACAAAAAGATCATGACAATTTTTAATGAAGTCATCTGGGCAAAGAAAACCTATTTTCCATTCCAGTGTGGTTTCTAAAACTTTTCATTTTTTAAATTATTTTTATAGATGTATGGGGTACATGTGCAGATTTGTTACATGGATAATGCACAGTGGTGAAATCTAGGCTTTCTGTGAACTCTCACCCAATCAGCATACACAGTATTCATTAGGTAATTTCTCTTCCCACTCCCGTCCACCCTCCTGCCCTTCTGAGTCTCCAAAGATCTATTATTCCACTCTCCATGTGCATGTGTACTCATCATTTAGCTTCCACTTATAAGTGAGAACATGTACTGTTTTATTTTCCGTTTCTGAGTTATTTCATGTAAGATGACGGGCTCCAGTTCCATCCGTGTTGCTGCAAAATACATGATTTCCTTCTTTTTTATGGCTGAGTAGTAGGGGCATGTGTGTGTGTGTGTGTGTGTGTGTGTGTCCTTTATCATTTTCTTTATCCAGTCATTGCTAATGGACACTTAAACTGATTCCATGTCTCTTTCAAACCTCAGAATTAAAAAACGCGAAACCGAGAACACCTACGTGCAGAATAAATTGTTAATGTGAAGAGTTTGAAAGCGGTTATTTCCTATTCCTATCAAGGGTGATAATGGCTTCCTTTCGTCAATTCCTGCCTATCTCTTAGCGCTCAGCTCAGTGTCAGCTCCTCAGAGAATTAACTAGGTCAGATTTCCCTATTGTATAAATGCCTAGTACTATTTCTTCTCCTCACACATCATAATTGTAATTGAATAAGTTCATCGTTGAGTATCTTTTTCCCTCTGCTTTTGTATAAGCTGCATGAGTGCTGGGGTGGTCTAACTAATTGGTTACATCCTCTAGCCTCACGCCTAGTACACTTCCTGACTGCTAATAGGTGCTCTGAAAAGGTTGACTATGTGAATGCAGAATGTGTAGCTCTCTCAATCCATTATATTGAGATAGAGCTGTCTTTCTATGCAATAATCCTAACCACCAGAGCCTTTGAGACTTGCTTTCTCTCAAGCATGGCAGAAGCAAGTGCTCATAGACAAGATGCTCACTTCCGTCCAGCCTCCTCCCAGGAGTTGCATACAATGACGGTAGGAAGCTTATTGTTTTGTACGTTTTGGAAAAACATTTAATATTCCAGCAAAATATTTTATTTGTATTTTTCATCCAGAGGATAAGATGTATTTCCTTGTTTTCGCTTCCTTTCTATAAGGGAACATCTTTATTTGGCTGACATTATTTTCTTCTTTTACCAATGAGCATACTAGGGAATTTTAAAGGGCTTGGGGTGCTCTCACAACCATCACTCTTAGTTTGATATCGAGCCACAGGACTGTCTTTTTTGTGGAGGAAGCAGTGTCCTCTTGATTGTGTGCAAACTTTCTACTGGCTCCCAGCTCAAGTTTTGAGTGATGTTGCAAATGTCAGTTCCCTTGAGGACGTCTCATATGTTTCGTACCAATGGATCAACTTTTTCTTACTCTCCCCACTGGTAAATGGCATTCTTCATTCGGCGTTAGCAAAACAGAGCCAACTTAACATGGAAACTGCAATTTGAAAGTTGGCATACAGTTCCTGTTTATATCTGGCTCAGGCTGGACTGTTATCACTGTTGATAACTGTACCTAACAAGTCAGAAATAACCAAGCTCAAGAAAGTATTCATACTTTCACCCTCCCTGTCAACATGAACTTTAAGATACTAACTAAGTCATATGCTCAAAGACAAGCTTGGTGGAAATATCACAGTCACTCAAAGGCCTGTAATAGCTCCCTAAAAGGCATATCAGACATTTAACATCCAAAGCCTTCCCATTCATTGATTCATTCATTCACTCATTCATCCAGTCAATATTTGCAGAGCAGACAGTATGTGTCAAGTGCTAGGAATAGAATAGTGAACATGGGGGACCTCTTCCCTGCTCTTGTGTGTCTTGCCCTGTTCTATGAAAGAACTAAGCATAGAATTTGAAGGCTCGCTTAAAGTTCTTATGATATCAACAATAAAGTCAGGTATATTTTACCTTAAGACAGTTGATATATTCACCACATGTGTGCTTTTGGAGAATTGCATGAATTATTTAGGAAATTTAAGCCCAATTCTTTCTTTGACTTTTCCCTTAATTACAGAGATCTGTCTGAAAAATATTTTCCCTAAATTGCACCTGTTCCTCAGTTCTGTACTGTGCTCTGACTATGGGGCCACGGACAACTTTTATTTGGTCTGGGTCATTCCCAAAGCAAACTTTTGTTGAACATCTGTTGTGTTGCAATCACCGTGTTAGACTGTGGAGGAGCCAGAACTGCAGTGGGCCTGTTTGGAAGAGCTTCCCTGTCTTGGGAAGATGAGACAATGCAGATCGAAGAAACTAAATGGCATGATTGAGCATGGTGGGGACTGAAGAGGAGAGACGTGGGCTTCCATTCTACCTCAGAAAGTGTCCCCTCTACTGTAAGTTTTTTGTGATATTCATATTCAAATAAGGTGACTATTTTAGAATTAGCCTCCTATTAAGTCTTCAGCAAACCACAGTTGACCAAAATTATTGTTGTGAATTTTCTCTAATTTTAGTGTTGGGAAGAAAGAGACTGCATAGCCGGCTAAATGGGTTTGGGAACCATATATTGCATAAATAGATGATGTGTGTTTTGTTCATCAGTTATTAGACAAGGCATCTCACAAAACATCTTTTTTGGAGAACCCAAGATATGTCAGGATAGAATCTTAGGATTGGAATGGACCTTAATGACTATTTTTTTTAACTTTAATTCATTTCTCCTTTTCATTACAATAGAAACTCAATTCTTAATATGATTATAAAGAGTTTTAATAATATCAACAATCACACTGCCATTATAGGAAGAGCCCACCTACCCCAAGGTTAAAGCAGTCCTTCTGATAACTCAGTAGGGTTCATTAAAAAAAAAAACATATAAATTAGAATAGGGGCTTCCTTTCTCACTATTTCCTTTCCTACTGAGACAAAAAAAAAAAAAAAAAAGGAATGGGGAGGGGAGTGAGGGGAGAGAAAAGCAATTTTCTCTCAGAGACAGATTCTGCTTTCAAAAGTTCTTGACACGGGCTGCACGTTAGAATCACCTGCGGAGCTCTCAGGACACCCTCTTCCTGTACCCGATCCCCAGACATGTTGATTTAATTGGTCTGCAGCATGGCTCAGGCATTGGTATTTGTACAAAGATCTTTAGGTGAATGCAACCAGGGATAAAAATTACTTCTTTAATATCTTTAGATGAATATGACAGGAGTAAAAATTACTTCTTGAGGTCAGGAATTGTTTCTTTAAAAATTCCTTTTATTAACAGGGTTAAAATCTGGAGTTGCAAATTTGGATATTTATTTAAATACCAAATACATTTTCTCCATGGTCTTTTCAAGTTGGCAACATCACAAAATGAAGCAGACCATGTAGCAGTCAAGTGAAAAAAGAATCAATGATGGAGGTTCTGAAGTAGAAATTGACTTCTTATTGACAAGTCAGGTTAGAGATTAATGAATATTCTTCGTAGAATCTAAAGGTTTCCTGTGGTAGCATGTAAGACAGGTAAAGGCAATATGGATTTTCATATGAATAGCAATTTAGGATCTAGATGATGTTTATGAAGAAGGCCAAAATGAGCCATTGTCTTCCTTGATTGGTATGATCATTCCTACTGGCAGCTTTGAGATTCAGCGAAACCAAGAATGAAAAATGAGGATGTTTTGACATAATTCAATTTTTATGTTTATTAAGCTTTTAAAATAAGCACATAATGAGAAAAAAGATATGTATGACTTCTTTTTAGATTCTGAGTATTAGTCCTTTGTCAGACATATATAGTTTGCAAATATTTTCTCTCATTCTGTAGGTTGCTATTTACTCTGCTGATTATTTCCTTTGCTGTGCAGAAGCTTTTTAATTTAATTAAGTCACATTTATTTATTTTTATTGCTGTTGTATTTGCCTGTGGGGTCTTAGTCATAAATCTTTGCCTAGGCTGATGTCTAGAAGAGATTTTCCTATGTTTTCTTTCAGAATTTTTATGGTTTCATGCCTTCCATTTAAGTCTTTAACTCCTCTTAAATTAATTTTTGTATATAGCAAGATATAAGGATCCTGTTTCATTCTTCTGCATGTGGCTATCAATTTTTCCAGCATAGTTTATTGAATAGAGTGTCCTTTTCCCAGTGTATATTTTTGTCAAAGATCAGTTGGTCATAGCTATATGGATTTATTTCTGGGTTTTCTATTCTTTTCCATTGGTCTATGTCTCTAGTTTTATACCCAGTAGCATGCTATTTTGGTTACTGTCGTCTTGTGGTATAATTTAAAGTCAGGTAATGTGATGCCTCCAGATTTGTTCTTTTTGTCTAAGATTGTTTTGAGTATTCGGGCTCTTTTTTGGTTACAAACGAAGCTTAGGAAAAAGAAATGATTTTATCAAAAAGATACCTACACTTGAATGTTTATTGTAGCACAACTTACAATTCCAAGGATATGAAATCAACCTAAGTCCCCATCAATTCATGAGTGGATAAAGAAAATGTTCTGTGTATTTACTATGGAATACTACTTAGCCTTAAAAAGGAATGAAACAATGTCTTTTGCAGCAACTCTGATGGAACTGGAGATCATTATCCTAAGTGAAGAATCTCAGGAATGGGGAAACAAACACCCCCTGTTCTCACTAATAAGTGGGAGCTAAATGATGGGTACATAAGGACACAAAGACACATAAAGGACATTGGAAACCAAGAAGTGGGCAGGATGGGAGAGGGGTGAGGAATAAAAACTTACCTCTCAAGTACAATGAACACAATGTCCTAATAAAGGGTACACTGAAAGCCCTGACTTCAGCATTATGCAAGGTATCCATGTAACAAAAACATTTGTACCCCAATAATATTTTGAAATTTAAAAAAAAATGTATGTAGCAAGCAAAGGGTTGACAGAACAATGCTTTCTCTTTCTGCATGAAGATTTAGCCTTCACTTATATATTTAGCTCTGTTTCTCTGCAATCATATATAAAAAGGTAAGGGTCAACTTTGTCACTAGGCAACACTGTGAAATTGAACCCTGACTGGTGCTGATGGGCACTGCTCTGCTCGTGGACTGAAAGAGACCTGTAAGTACCTGGTAGGAAGCCGTAACTCTGGCCTTCCAAGACCGTCACTCGGGTAACTGTCATGTCTCTTGTGGGGTCCCTGGAAACTCTGTCTATGGAGTTATTACAAGAGGTGTGAGGCATGTGGCTGCTAAGCCAGGGAGACCTCACACGGGCTGGATGTGAGTCTTCTAGCTCCTGACAACTGGATCAACTACTGCAAGGACTTCCACAGGAATACGAGCATTTGAGGATTTCCGGCTGGCAAGCTGCATCTCTTGTCCTATAGCTTCTTAGCTCCTGGTTCTCAGAGTGGGGTTTTCCAGTTCAGCAGCAGGAGCATCCCCAGGAAACTTCCTAAAAATTCAAATTCTGTCCCCGCTCTCCACACTCCCAGGCCTAAGACATCAGAAATCCAGGTAGAGTGGGGGAGGGATGGGAGCGGTAATCTCTTTTAACAATTCCCCCAGGTGATTCTGACACAGGCTCAAGTTTGACAGCCAGTGCTCCAAAGGAGCCTGAGTCAGGTGTGGCCTGTGGCACATATACGAGTCTGAGTGTTGAGTTGAATCTACAAAGATGATCGTCTCTGTTGAGCATTGTATGTTAACTATACTCTAAGGTATGTGATGGGTAGAAGTGGTTTTAGCATTTACTTGGGGCTCAGTTTGGTGTGTATTTTATGGATCATAATATGAGACAAAATAGAAGGTTTCTATTTTGGTGAAACTCACTGACAGTAAATTTGATATATTAAATTCCATTTCCCTTAAAGCAAAGGTTTTCCTCTGGACAAGGGGGTGGGGAGGAAGGGAGGGTGAAATAAATACATTTGAGTTGATGCTCTTTTGCAAGAAACACATCTTAGAGTCTTTCTTCTTAGAGTCTATTGGAATTTGAGGGTGAAGAAGAATGTCATGCACATATACACATCCATACACACACGTGCACACATGCAAATATACACATTTACATATATATATTTGTATATATACAAATATATATATATTCACCAGGTGTTTGATTCTCATGTGAGTCTTTCTTTTTTAGTAATGCCTCAGAATCTAAAAAGGAATACACCAACTAAATAATTACCTTTGCTCCTTAGAGTTTTGAAACTTGCAAAATTGGTTGAAAACTGCCTGAAAGCTAATCCTGAAGTAGAGACTTCTTTATTGTCATTTTCAGTGTTATCCTCTTGGGCCAAGTTGAAATAATCTTGAATGGCCTGGTCTGACCTGGCTCTGGTTTGAGGGAAATGTAATTAGCTTACGCTTAACATGTACATAGTTAAATGAATAATTGGAGCCAATCATGTGATTGAATAGCCCTTTAGCTTTAATTGGAACCTTTATTTTTGCCAGCGAGCCACTTTTGAAAGGTAAAAGGAAAGCTTAAAAAGTGCATTTAAAAGGCTTTTGTTGGCATGGTGGATTTTCAATCTTGGTAGAATCCCTTGCTGATCCTATTAAGGGTCTTTTGAAATCATTTGGGTTTTAATCGAGCAGCAGTTTTGCCAGTGTAGTGTATTAGCATCACAGGGTTACAATGCAAATCTGCCTTTGAACCCTTGCCCCCTGTATTACTAAGACTCATAGTTTTAAGTGACCCCAACTGTATTAGTCTACTCAGGCTGCCACAACAAAAAACCATAGACTGGGTGGCTTAAACAATAGATATTTATTTTTTCACAGTTCTGGAGGGTAGACGTCTGTGATTAACGTGCCAGAAAATTCAGTTTCTGGCAAGCGCACCCTTCCTGGCTCATAACAGGCCGCCTGCTCACAATGTTCTCACGTGGCATTTCCTCCGTACATGGGCATGGAGAGGCAGAGAGCAAATTCTTATAAGGACACTAATCCTATCGGATCAGGGCCCCACCTTTATGACCTCATTTAACCGTAATTGCATACAGCCACTCTTGGGGTTAGGACTTCAACATATGAATTTGGCCAGGGGTGGGGGAGTTGGGGATAGAGTGGGGGTAAGGGGGACACAAACGTTCACTCTGTACACCAATTCAGCAAAAAATATCTTAAGAGTAATTAACAATAATTAAATGATTCAAATAACTGAAAGATCTGGGATATCTATCAGAGTTGCTAGATTCAAGGTTAAATGAAATTGTCAGGACTCTGTTCTTATATATTTCTCAGTGTTGATTTTCATTGTTAGGCAAGTTCTTTTCAAGAGGTGAGAAGCCAGCCACATCAGTTCCAAGTTTATAGTCTACCACCTACCTCAGTGAAAAGAAAACTTCACCTTACCACTTGTTTTATTCTATTCGGATTCCCAGGATTGTGTCTCTTTCTGTTTATTTGGGCCACAAACTCACTCCTAAATCAAATACATTGACAAGGAGGCCAATTGGTCAACCTGGGTTATGTAGCCAGAGCAAGAATGGACGTGTCCAATAGCTTGAATAGAGAATAGAGGAGGAGAAATTATGCAAAGGAAACCATATACAATAAAAATAAAGATAATAAAATTTTTTTTTAAAGTGAGCCAGATTTAGAGTCATTTCATGAACAAATCAAATATGAAGGCTTAATTATAGTAATTCATTCTCTAATCAGATATATTTTAAATCTTCTTTTTGTTACCGTCATGGCTGGACATGGTGACTTCCATCCCTTGCTCAGACCCTACTTCCAGAAAGTCAGCTTTGCTTAATTTTTAAATTTATAAATCAATCTATCTTTGCAAACAAATGAGCAGAAATTTGAGAGATTTGAACAATGCCATCTTTTGGAGTATTCCTTCTTCTGTTAGGGATTTAAAAGCACATTATCTTCTTTACTCATATGAGAGATAAGAGGCTCAGACGTTGGATATTTACCAACTAATGTGAAAGATACAACAATCACTATGAATGTGTTGATGTTTTTAATGAATAGAAAGCCAAGGGGGTGTGGATGGGCAAGAGGTCCACACGAAGCAGTTTGCAGTCTAATCTGAGCGACAGTCCATGCAGCAGAAATGCAAAGCCATGTCAGTTTTCTAGGCAGAAGAGGCTGGTGCTGAAATCTTGAACTTTGAAATAACTCTCTTATTTATTAGGTTTGTGAACTCGAACAAGTTCCTTAAAATTCTGGACTTTAGTTTCTTCATCTGCAAAATAAAAATAATAGAATCTACCACAGAGGGCTGTTATGAAAATTAAAGAAGTTAATATGTATTAAACATTTCTAAAAGGATCTGGGTGCAGAGTAAATGCTGGCCATTATTATTTAGAGAGAGAGGCACATGGCCTTTTTTATAATCTATGTTTTCAATAATTTTGTTCAACATTCATCTAATGGGGACCAGTGGTCTTGGTGATTGATGACAGAAGAAGAGCTTGTGTAAGACTAAGCCTTCTGCTCATAACAATTATAAACTCTAGGAAAAAAATAGAAAAAAAATTCAAGTCACTGGAAAGCAACCGAAAGCAGATGAAATTAGAGGACATTCAACTTTTTAAGGAAGGGCACAACACGGGTGGAGAATCACATTTGTAAAGCACTGAGAGCACTTCCCAAACCGTATCTCTGGGTGGCCAGAACTGAAGCCAGAGGTTGAAATCCTATTAGCCTGAGGAGTCAGAAAAACAGTTTAGAATAGCCAGAGTAGCTTGAAATCAAGGGAAGAAATACTAGAAAAGAGAGAGACATGGAAGGAGGAGCCGCAAAATGTGGATATAAATGCCTCTCAGATCTTGGGTTGAGCCTTGAACTGCACATGTGTTGGGGGAATAGCCAAGAGGCCCCAGAAGAAAACAATAGAAGACTGAGAGAGCTTAGTGGGGATTCCAACTGCTTCCTGGTGCCGAGACACAGAGTTTGGAGTTTGAGTCCCGTCAAGTTAGAAGACATTGATAAATACCTTGAACTTTTCATTGAAAACCTAGAAAGGCCACTCCCTTAGGAATAAACACTATGTATCAGGACTGAGAGATCTGGCCTCAAGCTAAGGGCATAACCCAAATAGGAACAGCCTCATGAAACGTAATATCAAATTTCAACATATTCAAGGTGATTCAATACTTTAATTGCCTGCTAGTACCAAACTCATTGCTCTTCAAAGGACAATTGCGGTGAGTCATCTACAATGCAGCTATACAATCAAAAGCTATTTTGGCCAGGGCAGGTTGAAAATCACTAGACATAGTCAAGAAAAAATAAGTTAATAGAAACAGACCCAGGCATAATCCTGATATTGGAATTAGCAAATACTTTGATAAATACATAAAGAGTCTACAAGAAATGATAGATATAACAGAAAAAGAAATGGGGAATTTCAGGGAAAAAATCAGAGACTTTGTCCCTGGCAGATCTACAGTATTAGAAATGCTAAAGTTGAGTTCTTCAGGCTGCAAGAAAATGATGCCAGATGTCAACTTAGATCTACTAGAAAGCAAGACAAGTAAAGGGCATTGTTAATCTGTGGACAAGTATAAAGACTTTTTCTTTTTTTAAAAATATATTTAAAATCAACTGAACGTTCACACCTGACAAGGTACACTAATGACAATGTACTGTGAAATTTATAAGCTAGGTGAAAGTAAACTTTAAGCAATAACAAAAGGATTGGGTGAAGACGGAGGATCACTTCAGGTCAGGAGTTCAAGACCAGCCTGAGCAAGAATGAGACCCTGTCTCTACTAAAAATAGAAAAAATTAGCTGGGCATGGTGGTGCACACCTATAGCCCCAGCTACTTGGGAGGCTGAGGCAGGAGGATTGCTTGAGCCCAGGAGTTTGTGGTTGCTGTGAGCCATGATGGTGGCCTGGCACTCTAGCTTGGGCAACAAAGCAAGACTCTGTTTCAAAAAAAAAAAAAATTGGCAAGTCTGTAATTGGAATTATACAGGTAAGAGGGTCTTATAGTACATATCAAGTGGTATAACATTACTTCAAGGTAAACTATGATAAGTTAAGAAAACATATTATAATCACTATGGTAATAACTAAAAGACTAGTGTAAAAAGGAGTATCTAAAAATTCCAGAGATGTTGAGTGTGCCATGAGCAGGGAGGTGGGACGCTGACTAGTTCTTGTACAGACTTCAATGTCATTTCTCAGTTTTCTAATTCTACGGCTAACTTTCACCTCCTGTCATAGTTGGTCCATTTTTACGTGAATTCCGACAGCCTGTATCAGCTAACTTGAAGGAGATTTGCATTCGGAATTTGTCCTGATTTGTATGCAATGAACATAAAGCAATGATTAGAGCAGAAGGCATTTTGAATGCTTTGCTCCTGCCAGTGAGATTTATGGTCAGTCATGAAACTGCAGAGGCTGGTACCCAAGGACGTGCCTGTAAACAAGACGTTATCTATCAACGAGTCCTCATTTGGTGGAAACATTTGAACAGCTAGATGACACAACACCAAATGTGTTCCAAATCAGCGCCATCAATGTGGAGCCCACAGCGTTTGTCTGAAGGTTATTCTCAGGTACATTTCACCAGCAAGCTGGTAATAATTGAGGATAAATAGAAAAACAAAACAAAATATGTACAGAGTGACACTACAGTTAATGTAAAGGGGTCAGTCCATTTTTTCAGTAACTCATTTCAAGGACTTTGAGAAAAGGTCAAAGGGTTACCACATAACTGGAGCTGTGGCCCACACGGCAGTAGGAGGAGGTGCTGCCTCCTACGAAAGAGACATCTGTGATCTGGGACACAAAACCGTCCTGCAACAACATCTGCTTATGTTTCAGGGCAGGTCGTTTGTTAGAAGATAGAGACCACACCACTGGTGATCCAGGCACCTTGAGAAAATTGCTGAAACTTTGGCATTCTTGATTTCTTCAGTTAAAATGAGAGGTGGATCTGAATGTTAGCCAAGAGGTCTCAGATTCTAATTCGGCAACTGAGTTCCACCTTCCTGCTCAGACGGCTGGGAGCTTCCTCCTCTAAGTACACCTCTCCGTTTCCCCCAAACCCTGGTAATTTCAGATTCTGCTTTTATTCACACTGGCGGGACTGGCAACATAATTTGTGAAGTCCAGCACAAAATAAAAATTTCAAATTAGTATTTATTCAAACACCAATGAGAGTTTCAAGATGGAGACAGCAGAGCATGAAACCAAGCACAAGGCCCTTCGAGGTTTGGAACCTGGGTGACCACCCAGGTGACCACACAGGTGACACACCTATGAAGCTGGCCCTGCTCCCTGGGCTTTGGATATGAACGTTCGGGCAGTGACACAGATTATTCTAAATGACAAATAGGCAAATATATGTATTGGATGTTGCATATTTATAAACCGTGACTGTATATACCTGCCTGTTTATAGTACAACTTTGCTATCTAGCATGTTGGAGAAATGTTGATAATGGTTAATCCTAATCTTTATTGACTGAAATAGTTAATGTAGTTACTAGTAATGATATTGATTTTTTATACTCACATAACTCGTCACCATACACAGAATGCTTTTCACCTAACACAAATATATTGCTTTCTTAGAATCCTATGAAAAATATAATTATTTTCCAGATTAAGAAACTGAGGCATTGAGGCAGACAATGATTGAAATCTATTTTTTTAAATTCTTGGTCTAGTTTTCTATGATACCATGATGCCTCGTTACATCACCCCCTCGGAACTTTTTCAAGCTTGCTGAAACCTATAGACACTTCCTCTTAGAAAATTCAAACTGCCTAGGTGCAATTCCCAGTAGAAGATTGATTTAACTCTTTTGTAAAAATAGGACTGGTACAGCAGTTAGGAAACTAGCCTCCGTGCAGCAAACTTTTATGAGTACCGGCTATACACTAAGCTAACCTTGCCTGCAAGGTCTTTCGTGAGTTCTTTTGTCGGGTTCAGAGGAGAGCTACATGAATGGCTTTGGTTCCACATCGTGTTTCTCACTGCCTGAGCTAGGGTGATGGGTCTTCAGATATCACAAAACTCAGGAATTTCTAAACCTCACAATGAAGTTGCTGTTTCAGAAATGAGATGGCATGTTTCCTAAGGAATATTGAAACTCTTACTGCCTAATACTGTGCTATGCCTGCCTTTCATTTCCCGGTGGGGTCTGGGTGAGTAGAGGATAGCCTGGTAAATAAATACATAGGATCTGGAGTTCAAATTCCAGCTCCTCCACTTACTGTGTGATCTTTGGCAGGTTACTTAACCTCTCTGTGCCTCTAAAATATGGGGAAATATTTGTACCTGCTAGAAAGGATTATTGTGCTAACTAAAAGAAACATAAAACACATAGTTTTCCCCCTAAAAATTAGATAATTATAATTTATTTTTTTAAAAGGAGGTAAAGTGAAGAGGTGATAGAAAAATGTTCCAAAATACTTTTATTAGCAGCTTGATGAGCCTCCCCAGGAATCGGAAATGAACTAGCGTGAATAACATTTAAAGTGCAGATAATAGTGAGATGACAAAAATGGAAGGAAAATGTGGAAAACCAAACTTTTGGGGGAAATGACAATAATAATAGAACTAACAACAAATAAGCAAACAGACAAAAAATTCCAAAAAACACTTGAAATAAACTTCAGAAGAGGACAATTAGCCAAATCAGATTATACAAAAAAGTATCATCTTCAATTCAATTAATTTATTTACTCAGAACATGCATTGCACTGAAAGGCAATTAAATGCAAAAGGAGTTTAGAAATTGTTGGAAGCAAATAGGGTTAAGGTCATCTGTGGCCATGCTCAGATTCAGATGGCTATAGTTTTGCTTCATGTCCATGCGCTCTTGAAATATCTATTTGTAGCATTTTCAAAATAATAGGTAACGGGTTTTTTTTTTTAAATAATCATTTCTAGTCAGGAAAAAATAAGGTGTGAGCTTATAAATAAAGCATAATTCCTGCTTTCGGGTAGTCGGGCTTAAAAAGGTCAATAAATGTTTATTGAATTTAATTGAAACACTTAGAAGCATAGGTAGAGTCTTTTCAAAGGACTGTTAATTTAGTTGCTATAGTTTACCTCTAGCCTTAAATTTTCTCATGTTGCTCTGTTACCAAAATAGTGTTTGCAGTTAATCCCTTTCAGACTCACAGAGCAGAGGTCCTCCGAGGTCACTGCCCCACGTTTTAGCCACATCGTCATGCTCATCCTCAGTGGTTTCAGCCACTGCCTGCACATCCTCATGGAGGCGTGATTTCCGTCTCACAGAGCAATTCCGCCAGAAAGCTTTCTATTGAGGCCCTGTTTATTCTCTTTCACATCTAATCCTCGTTCTTCATAACCTGGGAAAGTCAGAACAGATATTCTACGGAATGTGCTTGCTGTCATGTTCGTGGTTAAACCCCGAAGCAGCAGGACACAAGTCCCAGCCTACTTAAAGCGGACATTCCTAAAGCTTTGAAGACCCGGCTCAAACTCTGCTGTTCCTCCCCTCTCTCTTTTATTTAGGCATAAATTCACCAGACTTTCCCATTGATCATCCTCCTTTAAAAATGGTTGCATTCCTTGTCACTCTAACCTTTTCCTTGAGGCTCCGTTTTGCCCAGAACAGAATACAATAATATAAGTGTAGTCTGATGTCAACAAACTAAAGAAATGTTATGAATTCTCTTGTTCTAAACACTTCTCTCTAGCAACACGTAAAATCGCATTGATATTTTTGACAATCACATCACGTGATTCCTTCATTCTAAGGTACTTTACATCTTTGTGCCTCGATTTCTTCCCCTGTGGAATTGGGAAGCCAATAATGTGCTTCACGGCTTTTGTGGAGATTTAGTGAGTAAGTGATTAGAGCAGTGCCTGGTACACGGTAAACTCTCAATAAATGCTAGCTGTTGTTACCATTATTAGTAGCACTGTTGCTAATGGTCAATTAAAACTCCTAAATCTTAGTTGCATTGATGTCCACTTACATTCTCCCTGTGCACTCTCACGGGATTTTTGGTTTTAATTTTTAAAGTAAGTTTGGGGTTTATTAAATACCGTCTTCCATTATGCCACCTTATCTGGCTCAAGACCCTCTTCTCCGGTACAGTCTGCGCTCCTCTAGGCTGTGTGTTATTGCACACAGACAAGTGTGTCCTCTGTGCGCCCCAGGCTGTCAAGTCACTGTTAAGAGTGTCAGAGTGGACAGTGCCTCCGACAGTGCCTTGCAGCAGACTATTAGAGACATCTCTCCATTGACACTGATTTAATAATTAGTTTTCTCTGGGGATAGACACTCCACCAGTGAAAAGCTCCCAGAATTTATTACCCTTCAGCCTGTATTCAGTGAGAGATAGATTCTGCATCCAGGGAAGCAGTGTTGATGTCCCTGCCTTCGAAGGAGCTCCCGTTCTGCATGAGCACTCAGGGATTTCTGTCACTCTGTGATCTCCTAGGCAAGCTCTTTCAGTGCTTGGTAAGTACTTGAAACCATCAAGAGTTCTCCTACTTCACCTTACTATCTCTCTATTAATTGTATTTTTTTAGTTTCTTAAGCTTTCTTCTTTTTGCCAGACCTCTTAGGCAAATTAGGAAGAACACGAGGATTGCTTGTTTGAAAAGCTTCTACAGTGTCACTGACAATGTTTGGGATCTTGTTTCTGATTCTGGCATGGGGCTAGGGAGGGAGAGACAGGTAAAATAGGGAAACTGTAACATACCATTGCACCTGGGATGTTCCTCTTTGTCACAGTGAAGGAGGTAACTACAAAGGGACTGGGCCAGCTGGGAAGGGCTGAGGGTTGAAATTCCGTCAGCTCATTGAGGTGCTAATCCTGACTGAGACAACAAATCCGAGGTTGGTGTTGGGAAGAAATTCAGTCAGCAGGTAGAGCACACACACAAAGCATAGCAGACATAAGGGCTGCCATTTTCCCATTTTCCTTGCCAGCGGAATCCTGGTGTGGCTCCTAAATGCCGCCTGTTCCATGCGCATCACCAAGCTGGGCATAGTCACTGTGTTCCTGTGGTCAGTTCTTGGCTTAGACACCGGCATGGGGTGCATGGTGTGGGGCAAAGGTGAAAGCAGAAGGATTATGTCATATTTCCAATGCAGGAATTACTTCTATTTTTATTTAGAGTGTGGTAATAAGGGGAAACTTCCCCGTCCCTCTGCCCCAAAGGTTTGCTGAAAGATCAACTCACAATAAAATATATTAATAAGAGAAAGAGGTTTATTTACTGTGTACATGGGAGAATCACAAAGTGATTACCCAATGTCCCAATGGGGTCCAGAAATTTTTATACCCTCTTTTTGGAGGAGTTGGGGAGAAGACTATAGGTAATTCTGTGTAGAGGCAATAGAGGGGTGCTAGGGAGTAAAATGGATGGGGTAAAGAGACGCACCTTTAAATGATTCTATTTGCAAATCATATTAACCTGAGAGACAGGTATTATATATTAAATGATTTGCGTCAGGTCCGGTTGAATACTTAATCTTCTTTCCTGCACTATAGTAAGATAACAGGGAAAGGAAGCTCAGTGTTCTTTTTGATGGGTCTATCTGGTTTATGCAGACAGAGGGAAAGACCCTTCTAAAGCTTGTTGATCTCTAAGGGCTTTTAATTCAAAATGTTCTTTATGCCAAAGAATCATATTTTGGGGTGAAATTTCCTGAGCTCCTTCAAGAGGAAAAAAAAAAAATACCAGAATGTAATGTGTGTGTGTGTGTGTTTATATGTGTGGATGTGTGTGTGTGTTTTATTTTAAATTGAACAGTTCTGATAGCAAGATGTTCAAGCATGAATTTTGAGTGCAAGGTATTTTAAAGTTCTCAAATGGAGTATTTCATTATTGATACTGTTTGACTGTATCATCTATTTTATAGCTCATATAATTGCTGCTCCATAAAAAGCTTATTTAAAAATGTTAGTGAAAAATCCAGAGTTTGCTATCATTAGCATTTCTTTTCATGTGCTCATTCTTTTTTCCTAGAGCATAGGAAGAAGACACAAACAACAAAAAGGCACTAGAGACAATTGTCTCTTCACTTTTGTTGATAAATCTAGCTGACTTTTAAAGATAACTCTCTAAATTGGATTCTTTTGTTTTTAAATATTTCTGTTCTAAACTGGCAGACATCACAATTATTATCTTTTCAGAGAGAAAGGAAAAAGAATGTTATAGTTACCTTAATTTTAATTTTTTTTTGCTAAATAAATTCCTTCTTCATTTACTGTGAAAATTGTACAATACCTACATAAAATTTATGATATGGAATATATATTTTAAGACGCCTAATGCACCCCTACAACCTATAGGATAAAATAACACTCCAGAGCTTGATGTGCAAACACAACAACAATTTGGCCTTTTCTTTTCTAACTTTCTCTTCCTCTGAAATCCTTTTCAATCCAACCATGTATTCTCCTCCTCGTGCGTTCACTGAGATTCTTGATTTCCCTTTTTTGTGCTGTTTCTAAGGCTATTTCACCATATATGGTTCCATTTCTTTCCCTCTACACATATCTAAGTTCTTCCTATCATTTCGGGCTTCGAACCTCTTTCTAAAGGTTCTTTTAAACTTTGGTCTAACTGTTAGGTTTCAGTCTGAAACCATTGGGTCTTGGAATGCCCATGGTCGAAGAATGACCAGACATGCCAAAGTAAGGCAAGCATGAAAATGAGGTTTATTGAAGAAAGCAAGGTAGGATTACAGGGCAAGTGCAAGATATAGGTTTACAGAGCATGACACATACACCATGGATGACGACTGGACCCACTGTCGCAGCAGAGCAGACAAAAGGAAGGGCCAAGGAGTGAGAGCTTGGCTATGGTCTGTCCGCATCTTATTTTATAGTGTCCGGATAGGGACCTCCCTTGTGGTTCAAAGGTCACCATGGAGCCACTTTGACTGGACAGTTGGGAGTCACATTACCTGAGCCTTAACTATGTGTGTAGGTCACTTTCCAGACTGTATGGTACCCATGTGGGTTGGCCTGTGGGCTAGAGAGTCCTCTGCATTCTTTTGCAGCTGGCGCATCAAGTTCTGATTGGCAGATTCATAGGGTAGTCCCTCCTCCCCCAGGTATGGAGAATTAGGGTTGGGCAGGACCAAGATGGGGGCAATAGCACCCATTTTCATCCCCAGGAGGCCTGGAATCCCTCACTATCTACCTAACATAACCACTTGGGAAAGTCCTGTGATATTTTCTTATTCCGTGGATGTGAACAAATTAATTTCTTACCTGGTATTGGAAACAGAAGCATCAACCTCTGACGGAATCATGCTTTGGGCAACGTAAAGATTTCTTTTCCTAAAGTTTCTTGCTTTCTGACTCTGGTTGTAGCACATAGAAACTGCTTTTGTGGAGTGCAATCACAGCAGTAAAGTGTTTCCATGTCTGACTTTCAGCTTTCTCTACATGGTACCTCAAGCAAGGCTCCAAGCTGAAAATTAGTTTTTGTCTTAGGACTGTTAAGAAATGTTGGGAAAGTCCTCAATGTATTTATGAAGAAGAGTTGTTGCTCGCGTGTTTCTTTGGTTTCCCTCCAGCAGACCTCAAGGTGGCTAGCAAGTCCTATAACTCCCACCGAACATACGAAGCCAATGCACTTGGGAATAATCTGCATCTTTGACCTATACTCTCTGTATATTATAGGTGTTAGATTAAAAACGACTCAGAAGCATGAGCAGTGTTTTCTCACCCATCCTTCCTCCAGGTTAAGTTATTACATGAGTAGGCGTTGTGACTGAGTGTGTCCTGGGAACATGGCAACACAGGCCTCCCAACTGTATGTTTTGCTGCAAATTTTCTGGGTTTTTTGTCTTGACTATGAGAGGCCAGTGGTTGGAGGTTGGGGACAAAAAGCAAAGAATTCTTGTATCACACCTAAAAGTAGCTAATCTAAACCCGAGTAACCACTTTTCTCTCAGACTCATTAACCATGCTTTCTATAGGCTTCAAAATAAAAACTTTTTGCTATTCAGTTTCTAAAGTATGTTTATATACATTATGATATTTGATATTCGTAACAACACCGTGACCTGAATAAGGCAAGCATCTTTATTTGCACAGGAAAGGAAAGAAAGACGCAGGCAATCAAAGTATCAAGATTCACTGGAAAAAATGAGCCCGAGTAGGGGCCAGAGGACGGAGTTCACAGAGTGTGGCTCAAGTCCTAGAACTTCACCTTAGGAAAGAGTGACTTTGACAAGTGATTTAAAACCTCTGGGCCTCAGTTTATGCACCTGAAAAACTAGGATAAGAATATTCGTCATGTACGATTTATTACAGGGAAAATTATTTGGAAACTGTATTTAACATACCAAATGGTCTAATAATGTCTAAGGAAAAAATTTGCAATAGCTGATCTATGTTTCCTTTCTAGGACCAAACAGGTATGCCAAAAAATTCCTTGGCTCTCTCTTATGGCCAAAATATGAGAGAAAGCAGTCCTGATTGCTGCAATATATCCTTAAAATCGCTTGCCTTTGTGTTCCGTAAAGGGGTATAGCAATTCTGAGAAAAACAATAGCTCAGTTACCAGTGCATTCTCTCTGAACTTTGAAAATAAGATTTCCTTCCTTGCTGCTTCTGTCCTTTTCTGCTTGACAGAAATAGATGACTCATGTCTCCAGGTCTGAGGATGGCAATGATTTAAAGTTTTCAAAGTCACCAGCAAATTAACTTACTTCTCAAAGTCAAGGCTGCGTTTAGACACACAATCAGATTTCCTTTGTCCTTGGGCTGTCAGTTCCAAACTTCGATAATTCTTTCTAACGGGAGTCCAATTTGCTGTCTAGATAGCGTTAAACTATGGGTGGTACCTTAATTTCAGTGAGCAAGTTTAAAAAGAGGTCCAAAGTCCAATTGCCATATACCGTTCTTTTCCCTCCTGTTCCTATTAGGTATTGGATTTTAAGATGCTCTTTTTTTTTCTGAGTGACTACGATTATTTCAAATCTTGAACATAATACCTCCCTTTTTATTTTACCATCTTAATAATTTTTATTTTGCATTTTCCTCATCCAAGTCAGTGTGTTCATTCATCCAAAAGCACAATGGATGCCAGGAAAAACTCTGGAATTTAGATTGCTGTGCTGTATTTTTTTTTTTTTTAAACTTGGCAGAATCAGAAAACAGAAGACAAAAACAAGTACCTTGACAACACAAAAGTGATTGCATAAACAATAGGAATAATGAAAAAGCAGCGTCTGGTACATGCTGATTTCCGGTAGAGAAACCCTGTGTTGCTAAGGACCTGTCTGAGCGTAATTGTCGCACTTAACCTTTCGATCTCACAATTTTCCATTTATTAAATTGTGAAATTAATGCTCTTCTTTCCAGGTTGTTAAGTGGGATATTTCAAGAAGAGCCCAGACTAGATCCACGCAATATCAAAGCAGCCTATTGAAACACAGTCAATTCACTTTTTTGTCTACAGGATGTGTTAGTTTTAACTGATTTGATTTGTTTCATTTTTTTTTAATCTATTGAATTGAGTGATTAATAAAACATTGAAAAGTTGTTTAAAGTAACTAATTATCTGAGGAATGTGTAGAGAAAACTGAAATTCTTTCCATTTTATGGATTTATGTTGCTCATGGATAGAGAACAAAATTAATTCATTTCTCAAAATACTCCAAGTATTCCCACGCACAGTTCAATGGCAGGTAGTATTTCATTATAAAGTGATTTAAAATCCCCTAGGACTCAATTACCACCTTAAAAACCAACTCCAGAAAAGTTTTGAATCATGTTATAATTATAGATTTACATTCATACTTAAACTTTCTGACATTTTACTTCATGAAACCATAGGTCCTATTAGTGCTCAATGAATGAGTTGATTGAATAAATAGATGTATAAATAGAAGAACATTTGTAGGAGTGAAAAGAAATGGGTTGTTCACATGACTAAGAAGAAGTGGCTCTGTCTCAGTTGCCTTGTGGGCACCATGGGAACAATGTCTGCCTTATGGGATTATCGTGAGAAATGAGGAAAAACTTTGGAGACCACTAATAACTTGATTTAAATGTAATGTGATATATTTTTTTTAGTATGGTAGCATTTGGTTTTTCCAACATTAAGAGAAAATGACAGAGTTGATGAATGAAATTTCAAAGCATTCACCTATTTAGGTGGTATTTAAAAATAACTCATTTGACAAAAACATTTCTAAAATACGGCATGTGTTTTTTTCCTCTATTAACTAGAACATAATGAACATAATTTAACCTTACTTTAATGACTCATGGTTATTATTATAAAGTGTATGGCAAAGCAGTAATTTTTTCTTGATGGTTAAAGTTTGTAGGACTGATGGGTCCTACCCTAACTCAGTACATGGCCCCAGAGTGCTTTGCTTCTCTAATTAGACTATTCCTATCACCAGTCACTTCTCATTATCCTAAAAAGGTGACATTATTGCTTCTAACATTGAGTCCTCTGTAGACTTGGATGAAACAGAGTTTAAAGGAGAAAATAAGAATCTAAGCCTGTAAAGAGTAATAGTACCAGTTTATGTAAAATGCAGAGTAAATAATTTTTACCCCTGGAACTGGAGTGATTCACTGTCTGTGCTACAAAAGTAGAGTGAAACCTTCCCTATTGCACAGCAAGTCACTTTCTCTGTCCCCCAAACATCCTCGTTGGCCTTTTGCACATCAGTCCATATTTATAATTGCGTAATCACTCTGCCAGCCTACCTCTTCCATGACGCCATGGTAACCTTAAGAGCAGAAATCATAAATATGATACATTCTATCATATAATATGATACATTCTATCATATTGCCTCACATATATAGTAAGTTTATAATAAATGTCTTTAAAAATAAAAGCATAAGAGATTTCCAGGCTCTCTCTGCTCTGTGTCCAAATAGGGCTAATGTGTATCTAATCAGGATGATCGAGAAGTTGTCTAGAATAAAACCATATTAACTAATGATTGCATCTCATTAAAAAATTCAGGATTGATTATTGCAGGTTTCACTTGTATAGTATGTCTTTTTTATTTTAAAAAGTTATTCTCCATTTGACAAATAGAAGGAGGGAGGCAGGAGAGAAAAGCATATAAATGAAAATTAAGTTCATTCATTATTTCAAATTTTGGAAATTAATTGAAAGCAAAACACATTCTATAAAAAAGACATCAGCACTCGAATGTTTATAGCAGCAGAATTTACAATTGCAAAGATGTGGAAACAACCTAAATGCCCATCAATACATGAGTGGATTAATAAAATGTGGTATATGTATGTCATGGAATACTACTCAGCCATAAAAAATGGCGAACTAATAGTTCTTGTATTATCCTGGATGGACCCGGAGCCCATTCTTCTAAGTGAAATATCACAAGAATGGAAAAACAAATACCACATGTACTCACCATCAAATTGGAACTAATCGATCAATACTTATGTGCACATATAGAAATAACATTCATTAGAAATCAAGCAGGTGGGAGGGGGGAGGAGGGGAGGGGCAAATTCACATCTAACGGGTACAATAACTTTGACTCAAATAGTACAAAAGCAATTTATGTAGCCAAAACATTTGTACCCCCACAATATTCTGAAATAAAAAAATAATATTTTTCTCTTATGTAAGAAGACAATGATAAGAATTAATCTGATAAAGCCCAGTAAGTAAGTAATATGTATATTGTTTTCACATTGTTGCAGTCAAATAGAGATCGTCTTTAAAGCTCCATATAAGTATGGCAAATATTTCTGGAAAAGCAAGCTCTTGAAAAATGGAGAGTAACAAACATTATTTTGTGCTTATCACGTTCAGAGCAGTGTGAATTCGTTCAGTGTGAAGTATTTCTTTAAGAGTTAATGCTGTCTGGTGCATCTGGCTACACTGAGAGCTTGGAGTCTGTCAATCTGGTAAGGAGATCCCACTGAGTGTGTTGTTAAAAGTCCTGCTGTGCTTTTCTCTTTTACCTTCCCCTGGTCCTGGCCTCCAGGATCAGCACACTGGAAGGATTGTTATGACTAGAATTGACCACTGTGTTTAAATTTCCAAAGGAGCCAACATTCTTTGATTTTTCTTCTGTCCAAACCACATGTTACTTGTACCTGACCAAAATGGCCATTTTATTTAAAGAGTGATAAGCTTCCGGCAACCTCTACAAAGATAATATTGGGAAAGTAATTCGTGAAATCACTGACCTTTACGATAACTATTCTGGCTTGTTGGAGTAAAAATTCCAATTTGATTTGATTTGGCTTTAGGAGTTTTGAATGGAAGTACAGGGGGAATGCCTGGGGCCCCGGGGACTGCCTTTGTCTGCTTCCCAAGAAGTCCCTGGGTGTGGCTTCCATGAGGTCAATCTATGATGCTCCAGGCACTGGCCCAGCCTTGCGGACTCAGACATCTGATTTGGTTAGCACGTGGAGAGTCAACCCATCCCGCAACATGCAAATACACATCACCCCAGCTCATAATATTGCTACCTAAGGCAGAGTAGGATTTATTTGCAGCAAATTAATTTGCAGCAAAAAATATAATTGGCAAGTATAATTGACAGTATAATTGTCAGAAACTTATGTCTTCCCATCAATCCAAACTATGTCTACAGACAAAATATATATAAAGAAAGCAAGTTGGTGACCCTGTATTTGAAAAGAGGCGCACTATGCAGTCATCTCCACAAAAAGCTGTACTTATCCCTAAGACTGAACAGGCTGAGCTAAGCCACCCTCTTTTCACCAGTAGGATTGGAAGGTCATCACCCAGGCTTGCTTCAGGCCCCTTGTTTTCCTGGCCGCCTCTGATTAACCCCCTTTCTGAGCTGTTGGTTGTGTTAAGTGGCAAGTGGTTATGCCTTCCTGGCTACGGAGCCAGTTTCTTTTTAATCCAACTTTGCACATATTTGCTGCAATCATGCAGTTTTTGTAGTGGTAAATTCCAAGACCTTTTAACTCTCACCTTTTACACATTTTTAAAAATAACATTGTCATTTCCAATTTGCCAACTCTAGGTCTGCATTCTAAATTTGAGACAGGCTTTAGTGGAGGCAACAATTAGCGATGGACCGTAAACTGTGGTTTACAGTAAACCAGAGTCAGACTGCCTTAGTTCAAATTCTGCTCCTCTGTCTATTATCTGTGTAAACTTGAGAAAGAAACTTAGAGCTTTAAGACTCAGTTTTCCCGTTTGTAAAATGGGGATAATAATGGTAATGTCCATTAAATAGAACAGTTATGATTAAAGGAGATAAAATATGACAATGTTAAGAAAATTTTCTGGCATTTATGGAAATGAGCATTAAATTTAATGTTAGTTATTATTATTAACAGTATTATAGGCTGTGCCATTGTATAAACATTTTAAATTATATCTTAAAAGCTCTAGTCAGGTGAAGAATGCTAACCACATCTGAATGGAGATTTTTGTAGGTGCAAAATCTGTCAGGTGCAACGGTTTTCCTGTGTCAGTGGAAGAACTTTCAGGATCCTCTGACTGCTACTTATGGATACATTGATTACTATAATCCATTTTTATGGCTAACTTCCATCAAAAATTATATATAAGTTATTCTGATATAGCTGCACATATGGCCTTGGAATGATATAATTTCTGTTTTGAAACTCCTCATGAAAAAGGGTATTTAATTTGATGGAGATTTCTTAATCATTTCTACAGATTGTTTTGGGTGTCATTCATTCATGTCTAACTGGATTCAAAATGCACTGCCCACTGTATTCCTTCTGATTTCAAATGAGCAAAGTAGGCAAACAACATGAGTCTACTTTGAAAAGTTCTGCTATAGATGGTAAGGGCTGAATGGTTTGACGAGGTCAGGAAAAGATGAATCAAATTTCAATGATTTGATTTCAATGATTTCAATTTTTCAAGATTTAATACATTAGAACTGTGCTGTAAAATATGCAACTTCTCCATAACTCCAGGACAATTTAGTTGTCAAATTGACTAATCACCATTCTAATTCTGAATTGATTAGTTACCATTATGAAACAGTTCTTATTTTAAAGATACAATTGAGAATACATGTCAAGAGCCAATGTGTAAAACTGACAATGAAATTCATGAGCTTGAAAGTTACAACACTATTTTGCATTCAAACATACATTCTGCATCTCAGTTCTTGATTACTACTCATTTTACTTTTTTCCTCACATCATTTGGCTAATACACCACTTTCCCTAACATGAAAGAGGAACTAAGTAATGTCTATCATTCAAATCTGACACAATTTTATAAAGAGGTTGAGATCTCACCCAGAGCTCTTTGGACTGTCCATAGTAAAGGTGTCTGGTTGATCCATGGGCTGAGTCATGGTCTGTATCACAAGATGATAAAGAAAGGATGGAATATTTCTTTTCCAAAGCTCTTTCATGACAACACTTAGCCTCAAATGTTTCAAGATTGAAATCCTACCTTTTACAAAAGGTAAAAGAACCCGTAGTAGCTAAAATAGGAAACTCTAGCTCGTATTGCTTAATGAAAATATGAAATTTTAAGTGCTCTATCAAAAGTATGACAAAATGGCCCAAGGAGCAGGTTTGCCTCCTGCCCTATTGACTTAACCTTTCCCAGAGGTGCCTCAGTTTCTCCCGTGTTATGCTTGTGGACCGGAACACCCTTCTCCCCTTCCTGTCCCATCTTACCTGTCTGCATTATGCTTGTCCTGCATGAACCTAACTCATTATCACCTCCTCTTAGAAATGCTTTCCAAACTGGCCAACCTCCAGTCTCACTTAGGTGTGTTTTTTCTAGGTTCTTTGGTCCCATACCTCTTTGCTTGTATCTCGGTGCTCTTATCAACCAAACAGAGATAGCTTATTTGTTATACATTTTTGAGTCTATAGTAGATGTTCCATATCAATAAGGAATAACTGAGTCCATGGGTGAATGGATGGAATAAATGGCTATTTTTGTCTGGGGCATTTGGAAAGTTTGGATTATTCTAGAAGGACGAGTAGTTGTTTTTCAATAAGATGAGAAAAAAGAGGTTTCTGTGTAGAAAGAGCAGCATGTGCGAAGGAGCTGAAGAAAACACATGGCAAATGGCGAAAGAGTAAATTCTTTGGTGTTTAGTGAAATGAGTGGGTGAGTTAGAGTGAAATCAGGTGTGTAATACAGACTATAATGTTGGACAGATCAGGAAAGATTAAATTACAAAAGGCTTTTAAAGCCAGGATAAACAGAAAAGGAAGCATTGTAACTTCTTAGGCAAGAGACTGATAGAATAAAAATGAATTATGTGTTCATAAACAATATAAAAGATAAGAAACATTTGTCTTTCTTTGTGAATGCCATATGGAGTTTGTGCAATTTATGGAGTTTGTGAACTCCACAATGCTTGATATATCTTGAAAAATAAGAACAAGCGTAATCTCCTGGGTGCTATTTTGAGACATATTGCAGAAATAAATTGATGGATGGAGAGACAGAGAGATGGTTTCATGGGGGGGGTTCATAATGAAATTGATTTTTATGATTTTCGGTGCTATGAAAACCCCAGCCATTTTTATTCAATTGACCTTTAATGTGGCCTTTGGGATTGAAAATCACATTTCTAATCTTCTGATATCTTTGGCTGTATAATTTTAGGCATCTGAAGAGTAAGTGCTATTGTGTCAAAGCCATTGACTCCTAGGGACAAATCCTGGAGTTTGTAGGGAAAAGATCATGGAAACATTTTCTACCTTAGCTGGGGAAGGTGGGAGGCCACAGATCTAAAATACCCTTCACGCTAAAACAGGTGTCTTCACTGCTGGCATTTTCCGTATTGCTTGCATGTTAAAAGATGCATCCACCCATTCATCTATTTAACATTAAAATGACTCCATTTATTTGACAAATACTACTTTTCCAGTTCCGTACTTAATGCAGATATTTTGAACTAAAAAGATATGAAGAAAGACAGCCCTTAGGTTTGAGCATAAATTGGGGTCTGTAAATCATTGTGCACTTCTTTGGAAGGTGTTTAGCGTTTTGTGAGGGCCTAGGTACTTACAGATACGTGTGCAGGTAGCAAGTCTATCTATGTGAGTATCCAAATTGGGTGTTCACCAATAAGCAGATGTGTGATATTGTGCCTGAAACCTGAAATCACATAGCTCTGGGGCTGGCAAAGTTTTCCTGCAAAGGGCCAAATAATAAACATATTCGGCTTTGCAGGCCATCTGGCATCTGTCACAACTTCCCAGCTCTGCCACTGTAGCGCAAGAGTGGCCAAAGACTATATGTAAATGAATGAGCATGGCTGTGTTCTAATAAAAGTTGATTTGGACACTGAAAAATTAGATTTCATATAATTTTCATGTATTGTGAAGTATTACCCTTTTTTTTTTTGTCAGCTACAGAAAAACCTGAATACGTTCTTAGCTTGTGGGCCATAAGAAAGCAGGTGGCACGCCAGCTTTGGCCCATGGGCCAATATCTGTTAACCTGTGACAAGGACAACTGTCTCTGCATTTAGAATAGCTGTCTGAATTTGCCTAATGGATCTACTTTCAAGCTGCATGGATGAGAAGCATTCGTTCCTTAGAAGCCAGTTTTTACTTAAATATAGATTACAATGATTCCAGCACCAATGATGAACTACTATTTACAGCAGGTGGTTTATCACACGAGGCAAAACAAGGGACATGCAGTGAGACCTGGAGGGAAAGCTGTTCAGGGGGTCCCCTCGCCTACTTCCAAAGGTTTTCCGGCCCCAGCTCCTCTCCCTCCTCACTGACACAAGTCAGAGCATCAGCCTTTTCAGGAGCTGGTACCAGCCAGTGCCCCCGGAGGGAGGTAGAAGCCATGGAAGAAGGCATTTGGCGGGAACAGAGAGGTACTCGTTTCCAGGTTCCGCTCTGGCTGTCTTATCCTTCTCTTCCAAGAGCTGCTAGTGGCAATGAAAGTGAAAGTCTTAACATGTTTACCCTTGGATTTTTAAAATATATATGTACGCTCACACATGTGTATGCACGTATGCATGTACAGGAAGCAGACCGTAGTTAGAGTTTGGGATATAGGATGCTAATTAAGAAATCCTTGGTACCAACATCTGGAAGGGAGGAGAAGGAAACAGGAGTGAGGACAGGGAGAGACTGAGCTGCAATGCACGACCAGTGACAGAGACCCCACGGGAAACTCCAGAATCACTACAGCCCTTCAGAGTTGGGCCAAGTTGGGCCAAGACAGACAGGTTTTATGCCCTCATGTTGACTGTGTCAGTAGGTTGTGAGCCACCCAGGAAGGGGTGTGACCTTTCATGAGGCCGTTCTCTGCAGTTGAGTCAATCTGGGACTTGGTTGACAGCCAGAGGTTGTCACCTGACTGCTGTCTCAGGCCTGTCCTTCAATGAAAGAACCAACCTTCCTTCCTTCCTTCCTTCCTTCCTTCCTTTCTTCCTTCCTTCCTTCCTTCCTTCCTTCCTTCCTTCCTTCCTTCCTTCTTTCCTTCCTTTCTCTCTTTCTCTTTCTATCTTTCTTTTTTCTCTTCTTTTCTATCATCTCCTTGTCTATATATCTCTCTATCTATCTCAAGTATGTCTGCGTGTAAACTTAGGAACTCTAATAGTCCAGACCCTAGCACAGTGTCTAGCACTGGAAATAATTGCAGGACTTGCTATGATTGATATCTGGCTAAGAATCATAATCCCTGTGGAGGCTGCCGTGATTTTATTTAGTCTTATAGTATGGACTAAGAAGTAATTGAGGCTTACAGGGAAGAGGAGAGAGCCCAAAGAGGGCTTTCTGATGCTCAGCCTATGATCCATTTGGCCTTTTCTAAAAACTAGACAGTATTTAAATATCAGATTTGAAGAATCCCTCCACTTGAAACCTGATGCTTAGTTGTAAAATTCAATATCTTCATGTATTTTTTTCCCCACTTTAAAAAAAAGAAAAAGAAAAGTCTACTGGCAATCTCATTGTGAGACTAGGGAAATAATTTTACTTTATATTTATTTTCGACAATCTCATTTTAAAGGTGCTTGTTTGGGGTTGGCTTTCCCAGTTAACTGTACAGCCCAGGTCATTTGCAGTTTTTCTTCAAGTCAGCGTAAATTTTGGACAATGTGCTTCTCAGAGCTTTCTTACAGTTCTCAAATCTCTTGGCCTTTCATTGGACTCAAAAAAAGAGAAAAAAAATACCCTATTTCTTTTTGCTTTATACCAAATTAATCTATGAAGGTCTCCATTTTTATTTTTTCAAGACACATAATCAAAATGATTATATTGCAATATCAACTCGATGAAAGTATTTATTTTGTTCTCATTACTAAACATTAAATTTGCCTTTTTGCAGTTTATCTTGAGAATAGTGGGTTCGTGATAGATATTTTTATGGCTTTTATTCTGATTTTCTTTTTTGTGTCTGGACTATACTTTTTTCTTTTAAAAAAACGTGGCTGGCTGGATGATACACATATTTTTTGTTGCAAGTTTCTGTCATTGTTGACTACCTCTTCCCTGGGCATGATCACTCATCAGATGGCCTCCTGTCCTGTCTCTGCTGTCACTGACAGTGAAAGCCAGCCGGTGACCTCAAATTGTCTGTCATTTCTCTCCTCTTTGCCCTTGTCATCCAATATGTCTCCCGGCTCTGCCAACTTTACCTCAGTGTGAGTTTTCAGATTTTAGCACCTGCAATAACTGCCCAAGGCTAGGTTCTAATTATCTCGCACCTGAAATATTAGAATGGCCTCTGGCCAGTTTTCCTGACATTCTGCGAGACACCCCACACTCAGCAGCAAATTCATTTTCCAGAATGTTCTAATGACTTCGCCTTTCCTGAGTGCTGTCCTGGCTCTCACTGGCCTTTTCTTTCATTTCAAAGCCCCCTGACCTTGGACTTTAGGGTCCTCCTCCAGCTGCTGCTAGCCTATTAGCACTTTGTTCTCCTGGGCTTACCCCTCCTTCTCCCCTGGGGCCACACCCGCCTCCTAGAAAGCCAAACGAGTTTTCCCTGGAGGTCTGTACAGTTGCGTTTGTCTCTGCCTGAGATTCTGCTCTCGCTGTTTCTCCTTGGGGCTTTCTGTCTCCTAGTAGGACTCTGCTCAAAGACCATCATCACAGCCCAGACTTCCCTAACCACCTGCCCTAAAGAGCCAGTCCACACTACCCTCTGTCTCCTTCCTCTCCGTTATTTTTATTCATGGCACTGATCAGTATCTGAAAATGCTCCCTATGCATATTATTAATACTTGTTTCTTATCTAACTTCTTCCGCCCTGGAATGTCAGCACAAAAGCAGGACCTGTGTCTGTTTCCTTACAGGGCTGCCTGTGACTGGGCACAGAGAGAGTGTGGGACTTACCCTGACTATCTGTGTAATTGCACATTGGTATCATGCACGAAAGCACTTTACAGAACTTAAAATACACACAGATAAGAATCTTAGTCCTTTATTTTGTGCCATAGCACTGTGCCCTGGAATACTTCCCACCCTCTCCACTTCCAAACCCTGCTTCTTCCTTCCTTCCAAACTCAGCTTAAGGCTGGGCTTCTCCATGAGAACTTTCCATGACTGTATTTGAGGAGATCAATGATCAGCACCTGCTGTCCTGCCCAGATTCTGAACAAATTAAGAAATAGAATTAAGTAGTAAGGCCAAGGAGATCACGTTACAACCATTATTACTGAGAAAGGCTACCCTGAAGGATGTGGTTTAGATTTGTGGGCAAATATGCTGAACACTCAAGGCAGATAGATTTACCCATCAAAACACAGGCAGCTCCAGACTGGGACAAAGCTCCCCAGCTCTGTTGTGGAAGATCTCCCCAGAGGAGCAGGGCAGAATATTCCCCTTAATGCATTTTCTTTTTCTGCCCTTTGTAAATCTAACCACTTTTTTTTTTCAGATCATCCGAGCTCATAGGTATAACTTGCGTAACTCTATTTTTTTGCCAAATTGTTCAACGTCTCTTTATATATACTATAATGTGATGCTCATAGTAAACACTCAGCGATTATTATTAATTTCCACATGGACTGAGCGGAATTGCACCCAGCTTGAAGGCAGCGCCCTTGGTCACACAGCACCTGCATGAATGCCGTGCCCTCGCTGCAGCTGTCCACACTTCTGACACAACCCGCCTAATTCTGCTCCTCTCAGTCATGACAAATGCATCTCATTTCTCTCTGAAAAAATGAACAACATCCGTCTGTGGCTTTACCTGCAAATCCACGATGACTATTCATGATCAATCGATGTTTATTCTGAGTGACCTTTCATGGGAAATCTATTATCTATATTACCCCAAATTCCAATTATACAATTCATAGATTTTTTATTAATAAAAATATGCACTGAGTTGCAGTCCAGGCATATTCTGTAGGTGATCTGCTCAGCAAATATCCATAAGGAGATAGCATTGAGACTTTCATATCAGTCACGAAAGTTTAACAGAGGGTAACCTCCAAATCTCAGGGGCTTAAAGCAAAGTTTTCTTCCTCACTGGTGTCACATGGCTGACTCAGGCATGAGAGGGCGCCGCTCCTCAAGGTCCTCAGCCCCCGGATCCCTGCTGGCCTCCATGGGAGGAGGAAGAGAGTGTTCCCACACCAGCACATATGTGTTAATAAAATGCTTGGCAGAAGTGGCACATCTCTCCAGCTCACAACTCATTGACCAAATCTAGCCACGTGGCTCTACTGAACGCCGGGGTTCAAATCGCATTCTTCTGCCATTGTACCACATAGCAGAGAGCCAAAAATACTTGATAAGGAGTATGAGTGACTATTGCTGGCCACAATGACTCAGCAAGACCAAAGCACGCTCTATTATGGCCAAATCATCTGGAGTGTCCAACAGGATTAAGGAAGGAGTTACATTCAGTGACAAAAAAAATAGCAATTTCTATTGATGAAGTTTTCAATAGTTTTTAATAACTTGAAAGAGCCTTAACTAGGGTATCACTGCTCTTTTTTCAGTGAATAATAACATTGTCAATAGTGATGCAAAAAAAAAAAAAATTCCTGGGACCTGTATTTTCCTGTTTTTAAATAAACCACATGGTGTGATACCATGATACGGTGCTTAGTAGATATTTTTTAACCAAGAGGTTTTTTGTGCCAGAGTTAGAGTTAAAAGTATCATGCATACTTTTACCAAACATGCATGGCATTAGTATTCAGCTCTTTATTTCCCTTTCTTCTCAGACTTGGGCTTACCCAACAGTTTATTTTTCTTAGCTTTCAGTAAACTAGAGTTATTGGCTTTTTTTGTTTTTGTTTTTCATTAAGTCACTCATTAAAATTGACGAGAATGATGTTTATAGGGCCAAGCATCAGATTATAAATAAAAAACAAGTACTTAGAAAGTTTTGGAATAGCTTTGGTAATGAAGTGAATATACCATTGGCATAGTGTGCCAAGGTGGCTTCATGCACACCTGAAGAGAGAGGAAACATTTTTAGAGCTGGCACATGGCACCATGGAGTTGGAATTCTAATCATAATACCTGTAGATGCCAATATGAAAATTTATTTCTCCCTCTGTGATCAAATTCTTTAACATTAATTGAAGAGGAATGCTACTTGCTATTTTTCTGGACTTTCTAATGAAGACTTTATATTATAGTGCATCTTTTCACTGGAATAGCAAGACCATGGAAATGGAGTCATCTCACTGGATGTTACCCAGGTGTTTTGCAGCCTGGAGTCTAAAGAGTTCCTAGTCCATCTCCTTGGTTCACTTGACATTTTCCGTCTACAGTGTCCTTGACAGAGTTGGGTGTTTCTCCTCTGGGGGTTGTTTACAATCCCTTCTTCAGCCCTTGGTCCCTACATACCAGTGACACTCCTTCCTTTTCCTTCTGAGGGAATCTCCTCACATGGCTGGGCAGAGTCTAAAGTGCACCAACTTTCTTTGCTCTGACACTCTGAGGGCACAGGTTGCTGCCCTCACCTCAGGCCACCATCAAAACTGTTCTCAGCCACCGTCTCTCTTCCAATGGATTGTGACAATGCAAATCAGACATTGGTCTCTGTGATGGTTAATTTTAAGTGTCAACGTGACTGGATTGAGGACGCCTAGATGGCTGGTGAAGCATTGTTTCTGCGAGGGTGTTTCCAGAGGAGACAGGCATGTGAGTTGGTGGATTGAGTGGGGAAGATCTTCCCTAAATGTGAGCAGGCACTACCCAATCAGCTAGGGACCAGGTGGAAGAAGACTCTTCCTTTCTCTCCCCTTCAGAGCCAGGATGCCCTTCTTTTCCTGTACTCAGTTGTCTGAACTACAAGTTTCTAGCCTTGGACTCCAGGACTTGTACCAGTGGGCCCCCGGCTCTTGTGCCTTCTGCCTTAGACTGAGAGTTACCCCGTTAGTGTGCTTGGCTCTGAGGCCTTCAGACTTGGACTGAGCCATGTTACCAGCTTCTCTGGGTCTCCAGCTTGCAGATGGTCTGTCATGGGACTTCTCAGTCTCTGTAATTGTGTGAGTCAATTCCCCTAAAATTTCCTCTCATATTTCTATATTCATACCTATAATATATCCTATTGATTTTGTCTCTGTGGGGAACCCCCAATATAGTCTCCAAGCCCCAGCAGATACATACCAAGATTTCCAAACACTTTCACTAGGATTAAGGTGAGAGGCAAACTCCCCAACACTCCCTATATACAAAGGGATTTATAGCATGACTTATTAAAATGAACCCTATTTTAATTTCCAAACCTACCATATGAAACCTCACTATGAGTATCAGTTTTATATCCTCCATATGGCTGAGAGACTAAGAGTCATAAATTGTTTTTTACTTGCCATCTTGTATTCAAATCTTGGTCAGTAAGGACTTGGATCTTAACACAAAACTGAAACTGAAATAATTCCATTTTTATATCTTTACCATACAGACATTTCTTCTCAAATGTCTCTGCAAGTTAACATAGAGTGAAAACATACATTTCTATAAGTGGATTAATATTACACCAAATGTAATTTTGTTGGTCACTGTAGTTGTTTATATTCTTAAAAAAGTTCCAACCATTTCATTATCTCTATTCATTGTATGGTCCAAGTTATTTTTTCTTTGGTCATATATATTGATATGGAATTCAAGAACAAGGAAGGACAGCCTCTCTTTAACTCATGAGCATTGTACCCTTGGTCTGTGTGTGGTCCATCTGCAGGAGACGGGTGTAGAGTGGTTCAGAATAAATGCCTGTAATTCCCTCCTTCACTGTTGATCTCCATTGACCATGTAGCAGATGTCCCCACCAGCCTCTTTATTCATTCTCACAGAACATTTATTGCCATTGCACTATGGGCATGGGTGTGGTTAACCAAATGTTAACTAACAGCTACCCCTGGTTTATAAGATATGGTCCAGCCACTTACTGCACAACGGGAAAGGGGTCATTTGTGTGTAGAATTTACAACTTGCTTTGGAAAACAGGGTCATGTCTGCATAACATGAGGGATGGGGAATGCCGCAACAAAATAGCAAGTCATGGAGTGACTTTAGTGAAAAAGAAAATGCTCACATTTTTTACTTACAAAGTTAATTGGCTATATTTTCCACTTTCCATTTGGTTGATTGCTGTGTGTATATGTAATACTTGAGGAATATTTTCTGCTTTGAGCTCAGTTAGAAGCACAGATATTTGTGCTGGATGGAACCAATCCAGTCCAATCCAGTAATGCCCTGTATGAGTATTCAGGTCTTTAGAATGTCAAAATAGTTGTAATTGTACTTTTTGTGCTCATTAAGTAAATGCATAATGACAAAAAACTATTATAAATTCAACAATGCTTTTAAATGACACTGGTTTTCTTAGGCATAAAAACATACATATATGTGAAACTGTTATTATGTTTGTTTTATGTGTGTTGCGCATATACACATCTATATGACAATGTGTTCAGCCTTTGCACAAGCTTAGAATGTATATGGACTTTCATATCTTTGCAATAACTCCACTCTTGACTCAATTGGTTGGGATCCACCAGCCTTGTCTCTCTCTTTCATTTTATGAATGAAGAAAACATCGTGAAATGACTTGCCCTAGGTCATACCATGATGGAAGGGCTATTTGTCATTGAGCATTATGATTGTTATTTATATTTTAACTAATTCTTATTTGAGCCTAGTATGTGTTAGGCACTGGGGCACTGAGCTAAGTACCAGGAATAAGGTATTAAGACCTGACCCGTCAGAAATTAAGAAAGACCTACACAGGGAAACAAAAGAGTTTCTAACTTATATTGGCCATAATTGTTGGTACAATCAATGCATTACTGTCTGGCTAAATAGAAGTGAAGTCAATAAAAGTGTGAAACAACCACATAGTCTGTGTAAAGTTATCCTGTCTCCAGGCACATAGATACAGTGAGAACCTATGATGCTTAACATATTTCCTAGAAAAATAGTTATCACTCAATAAATATTTGTTGAATGAACAAAAATTGATAATGAGAAGGGTGCAAAAAAGGAATGTAAAGTGAGAAAATAACATATTTTTGAGTCCTCCTATGGTATTATGTTGATTCTTACATATATATCACATATATAGCTTAATCTAGATGGGATTTTTAATCTGCCTCCCAAAAAGGTGGGGGGGATGTCAAAATTCTGTTACCCTGTGAATTGCTTGAGAAAATGATTTGCAATGTGCTTTCATGGTAGTCTGCATTAGAAATTACATGTCGAAACTATGTGATTTACGGGAAGCAGTGGTGTGATTACTTGAATCATTTGTGTCTGTCATTATCAGACCACTTTCTTGTTTTCCTTAGTTATAAAACGTAGAGAAGAAAAATGTGTTGCATTTTATAGACAATAGAAGACAAAGACAAAGAAAGGCAATGTGAGTTACCTGAGTTAATATAGCAAGTACATTCACCCAAAACTGAAAAAATAATCTTTTTAGGCGAACACTTTAGGTTAAGATTTGCTAATCACAGCAAGCTGTACTGATGGTCAAACCTTACAACACACTGAAATTAATTTACATTATACAGTTTGGGTGGACAATGAATAATTGTGTCATTGTGTGCCTATTCTACTCTTACATCAGTGGCTTCTGGAAGTGCTTCACCCTAGATCACAGAGTCATCCTTCGGTGTCTGCAGGGGATTGGTTCCAGAACACCCCTCAGATACCAAAACTCAAGGGTGCTCAAGTCCCTTATATACAATGGTGGAATATTTGCATTTATAATAACGTACACACATCCTCCAGTATACTTCAGATCATCTCCTGATTATTTATAATACCTAATGCAATATAAATCCTATGTTAAATAATGGCTATACTTTATTGTTTTTTAAAATTTGTATTTTTTTAAATCACTGTATTGTTATTTTTTTCCAAGTATTTTTGATCCTTGGTTAGTTGAATCCAAGATGCATAACCGTGGATATGGAAGGAGGGCTGACTGTATTCGCTTTTCCTTCCTCAACCTTCCTCAGCTGCCACCCCCACCCTCCCCAGAGCCAAGTTGTGGTTACCCCTTCACTTTGCCTTCAGCCAACAGATCAAAGAGGTTTATCCTTTCCAGACTGTGAGATTCAAGTGCTGCTGCTTTTTTCCTGAAAGAAAAACTTAAGTGAGAAAGACCTTACAACTTGTATCTCCCTCAAAATGGAGAAGGGATATCAGAAAATATGCAAGATAGCAAAATACCCCAGGAAAGCATGAGCTTCCTTATACAATCACCATCAGCGCTGTTCATTAAATTGGATGTAAGATCATGGCACCATAGACTTTTTAAATGGCAGAAGACCTTGAAGGCTATCTGATCCAAACTCGATCTAAAACTGGAAATCTCTTGTCAAAAACTTGGATGTTTCCAGTCGTGGTCAGGACACTTTCTCTCGTGTCACCTCCATGGCTTTTTATGAAACTCTTACTGGTCTAAGTCTCTACCTTCAAATTCTGCCATTTATAACTGACATCCAAGCCAGAGGTCAGAAAGAAGGAACAGAGAGTAAGGAAGAAGTAACTCTCTCTCTCTCTCTCTCTCTCTCTCACACACACACACACACACACACACACACACACACACACACATTCCTGCCCTGCCAACACCTCCTGACTCACTTCAGCCAGCCCTTTGAGAGGTTAAGATTTTAAGGAAGAAAAGGGGATAGTACAGCGCAGAGGAGACGTGATCCTTGCTGTGCTCCTGCAGCCTCATGGAGTTGGAGGGCTCCTTGCCCAACACGTGCCTGTGGGATTGGCGGGCTGTCAGCTCTGTGCTGCAGGCTTCTTGCTACCATGAGGACAGCAGATTTCAAATCCCAAGTTTAGCATCCTCACAAATACAGCCAGATAAACAGCACTTACCAAGGCGAGTCCAGCACAGCACGTTGGCAGAGATGATTAGGCGTCTGCTGAGGATGGCCGGCTCTCTGAAAGCAGTGGCCCAGCAGGTTAACTCCCTGTCTCAGTACCACCCAGTGAAACACTACATTTATGGCTTCCTAAGGAAGGTAGGGTTTTTACATAGATTCATGAAGATGCCTTGGTGATTAAACCTCTGAGTAAGTCATAACAGTCTACAAATTATTACCTATAAGGCTTTTTGCCAGACTTTGCTGTCAGGCTGTGAGACTGATAGTAGGTGGATCCTACCTACCGTGTGTGTGTGTGTATGTGTGTGTGTGAGTGCACGCACACACGTGTAAATGATGGATATGTTTGCAGGAGAGGTTTGGTATAGAGACCAGAGAAATAAACAACATATGCACCAGAAAGCACGTGCATGTCAATTTGGATGAGAATTTGATTTTTTTTTAAACAGTAAGCACTGTAGTCTAGCTTCCAGAAGTAATCTGTTTAAAAAATCGTTTTATTTTTCTATTTGTTATAAGAACAAGCTTGGAAAGTTATCAAAATACGTATATTATTCTTAGTCCATTCAGACCGCTATAACAAAATACTGTAGACTGAGTTGCTTGTGAACAACAGAAATTTATTTCTCACAGTTCTGGAGGCTGGGAAGTCCAAGATCAAGGTCCTGGCAGCTTAAGTGACCAGCAAAGGTTCATTTCCTGGTTTATGGATGGTACTTTCTCATTGTGTTCTCACAGGGCCAAAGGGGCAAACAAGTTCCCTCAGACCTCTTTTATAAGGACACTAAGCCCATTTCTGAACACTTTGCCCTCACGATCTAATCAGTTCCCAAAGGCCCCACCTCTTAATATTTTGGGGATTAAGTTTCAACCTATGAATTTTTGCAGGGAGACAACATTCAGACCATAGCAATTACAGTATTTCACATAAATAAGTGGTTTAATTCTATGAAAGATGCGTCCTTCCCTTGCTTGCCTTAAGGATTCCATTCAGAGCTGCCTGTGTGTAGGCTTGCCTTTAGAGGGCATAATCACCTCCTCAAAAGCTTGCAAAAATGCAGATTTCTAGTCCTGCCCCCAGAGATTCTAGTTCAGTGAGTCTAGAGTGGACCCAAAGTGGAAAAAACCCAAATATCTGTCACAACTGGTAAATAGATAAATAAAATGTGGTCCATTCATACAATGGAATGCTATTTGGGAAAAACAGAGAGTAGTGGTGGGGGAGAGAGAGACAGGAAGAGAAGGAGGAGAAGGAAGGAAGGAAGGAGAGAGTAAAAGAGAAAGAGAAAGAAAGAGAAAGAGAAAAAAGGGAGGGAGGTTCCGAGGAAGAAAGGAACAAAGAAATATGGGTCTGTGGGCAGAAGGCAACAGTCTACCGATACCAGCTACAACATGGATGAACCTAAAAAGCCTTCTGCTAAGCAAAGGAAGCCAGACACGTAACGTATGATTCCATTATATGACATATCCAGAAAAATGCCAGTCAATAGAGACAGACTTTTGAAATGTTTGTAATTTTTGGTGATATTTCCCTTCTCTTTGGTCCTGGAGTTGAGTGTTATTGATGGTTTTACATCATGTGCTACAGAAAAAATCCTGGAGTTGGTACTTTGCCTAATGTCCAGTGCGTTTGTTTAGCTCTAATCTGGATTATGGAGATTTGTGAATTTTTCAAAAAAAAGCATATTATGGGGGGGGAACCTGCAAAGCTGTTTAAGAGATATGGAAATGGCCCCCAATGCTTTTAAAGAAATATTTTTTAGGAGAACTTCAAACAGTAAGTGGAAAGAATGGAGATGCCTTTTTGAAATGAAGAATATAGAAAATAAGCAAGACAGGTGACATAAAGAGGAGACACAGCCTATGCGATTATTTTAATGAACTCTAAGTATCCACAAGTCTGCCATAGCTAGATCAAGACAATAGATGTGGTGCGTTCAGTAACCAAATGCCACAGATACCAGGTGTGTTTGAGCTGGACTCTCCCACCATGCTGCGTGCTGTGTGTCTTCGAGTCTCCCTCTCTCCTCTTTCCCGTGGTCTCTCCCATGTGGGCTGCTGAGCACCAGTCAGCCAACCACGTTCAGCCAGTTCCAGATCCTTAAATCTCCCCTCTCCTTCTCTCTCTCTCCTGCTCTCTCTCCACCTCCTCTCTGATGCTTGCCTCTATAATTTCGTTTGACCACGGCATCTCTCATTTCTGACATCTGTATCACTTTTTATCTGTGTCACAACTTTTCGCTCTTGAGTATATTAAATTTAGAGCTTGATTATATTTTAGTTTATTATTCTCTATTTCTTTGCGTTTAGTCATATGATCTTTTCAAATGATGGCATTCGAGTTCCTTTTGGGTGGCATATAAGCACACTTCCTTGTGACCCATTAGAAACAGTGATCTGATTTGCAGTGTGTGCCAAATTGCATGAATACTCCTGCCGTTGCCAGTTTCAAACTATCAATTGTTTAGCAGCTGCTCAGACAATTCCTGAACATTTAACCATCAGCTCTCATGAGCAGGTGTGTGTCAGCTCCAGCACACACTGCTTCTGGAATTGAGCCTGATCTGATGTCCAGCAGCCTGCTTGGGGACAGTCTGAGTTCACCCATGATGGAAGTTATGGCAGTTGAATTTTTAGGATCTATTAATAAATATGAAATTTGGGAACTCAAAGTCATAAAAGACTCCATATAAGCTCTTATATATTTATATTCCCTAAAACAATAATAAAGATAACATAATAAATAAAGACATCAATAACATTCTACATAGCTTTAATTAGCAATAACAGGCTTAGTATTTTTAATTCAGTTATAATTCATTAAAGTTATTTATTTAATGTAGACTTTGTGCCACTCTCTGGCTGAAGCCCTAGAAATACAAAGACCAAGGAAACATACCTACTTCCCTCAAGGAGCTCACAGTAGGAAAGAAAAAAGAAAGTAAAAAGAAATGCCAATAAAATACAATCTTTGATGGTGGGACATTAAGAAACTTAGATCCCAGACTTGGGGGGAAGAACAAGGGACTAGGATAAGGAAAACGTTCTAAAGAAATGATGCCTGCACGTTCATTTCAGCTAGTTTCAGTCCTTTGTTATAGTTTGGTTTAAATTACTCTTTGGTACAGCAAACTGTCACAAGATCACCTTGTCCAGACCTAGACTTGGAATCAACTGGTTCTCCTTCTGGTGGGGAATGGTATTTAGAATTCAGGATCAGGTTTACTTGTTGTCACTGTGTCAATGTTTCTAAGTCTTTCCAGTAGAAAGAAACATGGGGGCAAATTATGAATATATTCTTTAATTCACATGATTTTTTTCCATTTCAAATTTAATATCACAAAAAAATGAACAAGAGAACATTAAAATGATGTGTGTTCTTTTCTTGATTTCTTGTTTTTTAAAGTTTATATCTCCTTTTCCTAGGAGCAAACACCATGGTGGCTAATATACACACATCTCCCTAGTTTTCCACCGTATTACATGTTTTAGTCTCAAAATTAGAATACCAATATTACTAACAATAAACCCATTAATAAAATTTAAGATATGTTTTCAGACTTTATTTTTGCCCTTAGGTTTATATGTCCCACCAAAACTGGCAAAGGAACTATGTTCGAAAGTTATTTGGGAAATAATTTTTTTCCTGTGCTTATATATCAATTCGATGTATAATCAATTTCATTTATTTCTCTTTATATTTAATTCTATGTAAAAATCGTTTTTCTTTTTCTTTTTTATATATTGCTATCATAACTATAGTTTCTATTCTTTATCAATGTAAATAATTCATGTTTCAGTTGTATTATACTTTTTACAATATGCTATATTTTATAATACAATGTATTACAATGATAACATTTCACTATTTTTCGGAACTTTTTTATAGAAAATGCATTCTAATAAGTTGAGATGACTTTAACAATAAAACTCATTTTTTTTTATTTTGAGGTTGTTTGCTTGCATTCTGTGAAATTTTGTGCTAATGTAACCCCCCCAGAAATGGAAGCGCCTCTTCTCCCAAACATGCGCCGTGTACTCTCATGGTGTCCTGCACATGTGACGATTATATTTAATTATCTCATTGCGTAACTAGTTTTTCCTTTGGTTGAACAAACATTGCTGGAAACTTTGCTCTTTGCCAGGTGCTGTGGTTTTTGTTAGACACTGGTAGACTGTGAACTCCCTGAGGACGAATGTCTTGTCTTCCACATCCACCCTTTCATTCCCACTCGTAGCACACCTGGCCCCCTGTAGGTGCTGCCTCAATAATTACTGAGCAGATACATGCATAGATAATAGTTCTCTGGACTCCACTCTACATGCGGAAATGGGGAAATCATTCAATCAAGTCCACAGGACATTTTAACACAATTTTTTTACATTTCTACCTAAAAAAAACGTCGGACCTTCCGCCAACCCCATTCCTTTACCTTTTAATTATCTCTATGAGTGACACATGAGAGCAAGTATAAAATTGTGCTCGGGCTTTCAGAGAGAATTAAATTGTGCTCATGGGAGCTTCTTATTAATGACGAAGTGATCAGAATCCCTGGCTCACGAATTCTAGCCGTCCTTCACGAGACATACCCCAGTAGACTCTATCCTTTTTAATAAGTCCAGGCCGTCACATTTTCCAGTTAGGATGGATGATAATGCCACTTTCGGTTTGCTATGTTTTTAAACATCATCTCTTCTTAACAGGATATGTAACGTGACTCAAGCTGATGTAATGAAGCAGACCATCAACAAAATGTCTGTCATTCTCTGCTTGGCTAATAAATATTTCCCCTGCATTTTATTCTGGGGCTGCTAGCGAAGGGAGCCAAAGTGGGTTTTTTTACTTTTTTCTTTTTTTATTCAATGAAGTAACATGAGATACTATGCATGATCAGCACCAGCTTGTGCATTGATCAGCTTGTGCTTTTGTAATGGTTTGATTTGAAAGAGTAAAAAAGAAAAAGTGAGGGCCATGATGTTGTAAGGAAAAATTCTAGTAAATTCATGCCAGTTTAGTTGTCTTTTATTTTTGCCTTTTAAATACTTTTCTACTTTGCCCCCTACTCCCAGACATATATCTAAAAACAAACAAACAACAACAACAACAAAAGTCTCTTCCTCACATACACCAATTTTTACCAATGTTCTAGAACAGAAGTTCTCTCAGTGTGCTTTGCAGAGCAGCAACATCAACCAGTGTAGCCTGGAAAATGGTTAAACATGCACATTTTCAGGCTCTACCGTAGACCTCCTGACTTGGCAATTCTGGAAGTGGAGTCCAGCAATGTGTGTTTTAACTAGCCCTGCAAATGATTCTGATGCAGTCTCCAGTTTGAGAGCTATTGTTCTAGAAAGAGAAAAATAACATGCTCATTTTAGTGATTAGATTCAAGTGAATGAGCAGAGATTCAAATTCTCTTACATTTCCAAATAATCATTTGGCTTTTTCCCCTATGTGCTTGGAATATTTAAATTTGAGAAGCTGTATGACTCATGGATGACTCTGGAAAGGAATTTTTATTTTCAAGGTACAGAGAGTAAAGTCTAAAGGAGAAAAACATATTTTACTTATTTTTTTAAGTGTGAATCATGCCATTGGTATAAAGATGTCATTTTTCATACTGGCATTAAATAAATGTCTGTAACAAAGTTAATGTTGCTTTAAAATTGCTGCCGTCATCATCATATTGCAGCTCATTCTTTCGGAGCAGAAGTAGCTGGCTTCTTGTTTTCTTTCATTTTGTAATTAAACCCTTTTTCTCCATTATTTTGTGTTTAACTGCAGTTAACACCTATCCTCAAAGATGGATGGGACAGAGAAAGGAATTGTCACCTTTAGGTTTTATCTGGAAGGAATATTTAAAAAACAAACCAAAACCACCCAATCCAAACCCTTAATGGTTCAGGTAAGGACACCGAAGGCTCATGTAATTTAAGTGATTTGCAAAAATCAGAGCTTTTGTGTTTTAGTTCAGTATGTTTTCCACTGTTTGCTGTTAGCAGTTTTTGCACTTACTTAGAAAAAAAAATGTTTTAGAGTTACTGACTCAGAAATCTAATTTTTGGCATGAAGTCATTACTGAATTTTATTTTAGCATTTTTCTTTTTGTCTCTCCTCTTACCAACAGACATGAAAAATTGAAAGCTACCTGCAGGATTTGTAGCAGTAATTACTTGCTCGAATGTTGCCAAGCAGAATAACAAATTCATTCCAGGACTTCTTTTACGTGTCAAAATCATCCTAGTTCTTAAAAGTGGAAATGAGCAATGGTCCATAATACAACTGAAAGCAGTGACTCAGAGCCTATCATTTTTTTTAATTGTTGTTGTTAATCATTTAAAATAGATAATTAACTCTCAAATTAATTCCTGGAAAAGTAAAGGAACATCTGGTACAGTCCATTATTTTTGGACTTTTATATAAAAGTGGTTACCAAGTGGGTTCTTGCTGGCCTAGAAAAATTTTAACCTCCACCTCCATTTTCCCTTCTTTTTAAAGTCAGCCAACAGTATTCATGCCACATAGAAGTTTAATATCTCCACGTACGATGGCAGACTGACAGTCTGAAGGATGCGGTTGCTGAGCAGTGACAGAAACTTTCTCACTATATCCTTGCTCTAATAACAGCTTCAGAGAGGGAGATCCGAGTGATGATACAATGTACACAACTTGCAATTCTAAAATACTCAGAAGAAGCTCAGTTACATCTTTGATTTTATGTAATAGGAATTCTTTTTTTTTTATTTTTATTTCAGGGTACAAACATTTTGGTTACATTTTATGTCTTTGCCTGACCCAAGCGAGGGTAAGAGGCATGCCCTTCCCGTCTACAGTGCTCCCCGTGTCCTTATGTTGTGAATTTACCCCCATCCCCCTTGTAATAGGAATTCTTAAAAAGCAATTTTAAAATCATATCAAGAGATCTAAGATTATCTATGAAGCATTCCCCCCACCTTTGCTAACATACCTCCAGGTGTTCGTGCTCCCACATGCTTTAGGGCAGTGCCAAGTGAAGGATCAGCAGCGTCAACAACTCCTAGAAGTTTTCTGAACTTGCAAACTCATGGGCCCCACCCTATCCTGACCGATTCCTCTGTGGGGCCCAGAAATGTGTTGAATAAACTCTCTGAGTAACTCTGGTGCACAGTCAGCTTTGAGAACTCCTGCTCTTTGGGGGGTTGATTGCACATATTTCATTCTCTTTGCCAGTGGTTGGCTTATGGAGTGTACTTAACCCAATTCTGGCCCATGGGACCTGAACGGATTTTTTTTTTTTGCTGAGCGTGCTGGGAAAGCTGTTTAGCATTTAAAGAAAAGAAAAGTAAGAGACAAGCCCTATTTTTGCCTTTGATGTTGGTATGTGAAAGTGTGATGCCGGGGTGCTATGGCCATGTCGTGGCCGTGAAGGTCACCTGCTAATGATGTACAGTAGAAGTCTGGGGAGAATCTGGTTAAGTCAAATATGAAATCATGCTACCTCAGGCCTTTTTTTTATTTGGTGGAATTTAAAAACAAACAAAAAACCTCAATGTTCCCTAAGTGGTACCTTTCAACACACGATGTCAATAATGGTATTTGTAAGTAAATCTTTTGGTGGATTTGGGTGTTTACTTAGTGTGGACACTGAGGGTAAAAAAATTCACCTCTTGTTATATCAATTCTGTTTTTCAAACTCTCAAAACGTTAGAAAAGTATAAAAAAGAATTTTGAGAAATTCTTTAAGTTATAAATTATACTTAATTATCCCTCTCCTCAGTGCTATTTGGCATATTAATAGTAGCTGTCCTTTCGTTAATATTTCTGGGTCGGACCATCAGTGTAATTATTTAGTTGTTCAACTGGTATTTAATTTACTTTCTTTCCGATCTCATGAGAGATATCTGTGGGGGGAGGGGATGAGAATTAATCCAAAACTAAAATATCTTAGGAGTTGCCATCTCTTCATATGAAATTCTCTACCTACTCCTCAAAGAATTGCTTTTCTTTGCTTATAATTCTGCATGTTCAAATAGCATTTAAGTATCCAGTTTCTGACAAATTGCTTTATAAAATAATTTTGAGATATTTCATAGAGATTTATAAGTCATTCATATATACTTATATATATTCCATAGTTCATATTTTTTAATGTTTTGGAATATTTTCTGAAATGTATCATCCTCATATATTTATGAAATATGTTAAATCATTTGCTGAGAACAATCTCTAAAACTATGTTTCTGTATCTAAATATATATATGCCTATATCTGCAGTCCCCCAACCCCTGGGCCTAGGATCAGTACCAGTTCATGGCCTGTTAGGAACTGGGCTGCACAGCAGGAGGTGAGTGGCGGGCAAGCTCCCATAGCTCCCATCACCACCTGAGCTCTGCCTCCTTGCCTCCCCCCCGACCCCCCACCTCCCAGGTTTGTGGAAAAATTATCATCCATGAAACTGGTCCCTGGTGCCAAAAAGGTTGAGGACTGCTGACCTATATACTACTATTTATAGTCAACACTATTTACTTCTATCTATTAATTTTAATTGATAAAATAAAATGGAAATTTATTAGGCTTAAATGGTTATCTAGTGTGGATTATTGACTGTTTTAGTCATATTTGTAGCTTAATAGAACTGTGATTTTTGTAGGATTTCAATCCTTAAAATGTGTTGAAACATGCTTTATGACCAGTACATGTTTTTTTATAATTGCTGTATGTGAGCTTAAAAAAATATGTATTCTGCTCACGCGCATATATGCTGTTTTTCAAATAGGCAGTATATGTACACCGTTGTGATTAATAAAATAAATCAGAAAAGTAAAAAAAAAACATATTCTGAAAAAAGTTGCCCAAATATTACAAGTATGAATATTTTTATTTGGCAAACTCCTATTTATCCTTCAAGACTCAGCTATAATATCACCTTCTCAGAGAAGGCTTTCCTGATGGTTTTAGACAGAATTAGATGTTCCTTTTCTGGGTTGCTTCTATAATATTATCTTGACATAGAACTGATATTTAAATATTTATGTGCATATTCTCCTTAGACCATGAAATCCTAAGGTCAAAATTATCTTCTAGATTATCTTTACTGCTGTACTTAATCTAATACTGTATCTTGCACATAGTAGGCATTTGGAAAGTATTTCTGGAAGGAGGGAAGGACGGAAGGAAAGAAGGAAGGAAGGAACGGCGAGAGGAAGGAAGGGAGGGAGGGGCGAAATGAACAATATGATGCTAATATGTTGGATTTAATTATATGCTTAGGACTCTGCAAGGTTGGTTTCTATAGTTAGGCAATGCTGTCACCTAGACCAAAAAAAAAAAAAAATCAACTTAGAGTTGCTAAATAAAGAATGCACAATTTCAGAAGAAGAAATAATTACAGTTAACACTTATGTGGTGTGTCTCTGTGCCAGGCACTTTCCTAAGCTCTCTAGTGGGTGTGTGGGGGCCTGGGGTAGGAGAGTGTAAACTCTTCTAATTCTCATAATAACTCTGTGAGGTGGATACTATTATTTATCATGTCTATTTTTCAGATGCTGAGATTGAGCAACAGCACACTGAGTAACTTCCAAGGTCAGAAACTAGAGAGTAGCCAAGCAGCAACTTTCACCCAAGCAGGCTGGCTCTGGAGCCTGGTCCCTGAACTCCCAAGCTCTACTACCTCCCAATACGTGTGAATGGGGAAACCTCAATTATTAGCATTTTGGAGAGCAAAAGCAGCCAAATTTGAAAACTCTTTGTGATGCAATATGGTCTTCTGACCCTAGAATGGGGTTACCAAGACTCCAGGTCCCAGGTCCTGTTGTGCCATGACGCTCCCTACCGGCAACCTGGGGAGTCGTTTAGCTTAGATCTCTCTGGGCTCCATCTCAGTGTTGGAGACAAGGACATTTTTCCTACTTTAGAGACAAGCTGTGAGGATTAGTGAAATAATGTCTGAAATCACTTTAAGTTCCTAAGAGGAAATAAGATCCAGGTAGAAAAAGGAATTTAAGGTACACCTGTCTTGATCCTTATAAATTAGACCGGGAGGATAAACTCTCCGGCAGTCCCAGGCTGCTTGGGACCAGGTCACAGTGAAGAAGACCCTACTTAGAGCTATAAATATTTACATACTTATTTCCTAAGCACCTACTATGTGTCTAAATTACTTTAGTTTAGAAAAACAGAGAGATGATTTTATTCTTTTAACAATTGGCATGAGGATTTGTCCTAAATAGAGAACTACCTTTGCGGGGAAAATTTCTTGCTGAGCATACTTGGCATAGATGCTGAAAGCGAAGTGTGAGGGATGAAGTTCTGCAGAAGAGCAGAGGAGGGACCCTTTGTCTTTTGTGGATGAAGGAGAGGATGGGGTAAGTGTGTGTGTGTGCCTATGTATGCATGTGTCTGTGCCTCTGGACAACTGGAGGAAGCGGGCAGAGACCTAGAAAAATAAGAACATTGTGCAGTGGGAGATAGCCCTCTCCTCTCCAAATATTACCTGAATTCTAGGCAGGTAATAAAATGCTTCTTGTGGCGACTGGTGGAACGACTGAGCTTCGGCCCAATATGGTGCAGGTGCAGAACCGTGATCGCGTGTGTGGATAGGACTCAGCCACGCAAACAATTAGCAGAAATGTCCAGGTCACTTAAGACTTCTTCTCACTGTCCCAGGAGAGGGTCAAGGCAATCCTACGTAGAATCCTACATAGACGACAAGGACACAGAGTCCCCAGCTGACACTTAGGTTATAGTTCATGAAGCAAAAGGCATGACCTCGTGCCAAACAATTTACGATGCCAAGAAGCATTTTCTGCCTGATGTCTTGGAAGGGGGCAAATGCTTTAGTTTCTGAGGAAGGCCTCAGGCTTCTGTCTGTAGCCAAGTTTCTTCAGGCTTTGCCAGTTTCTTGGTGCAGAGAGAATCAGTTGCTCAGTAAAAATCCAGGCTCACTGGTCCTTGCCTCTACCTACCTACTGCTCCCTGTAATGTCCCATCGGTTCTTCCCAAGCTCTCCTGGGAGGTCCAGAGGTGTGTCTCCCATGTCCAGACAATCAGCTCAGCTCCCAGGGGGCCCTTCATGTTTCCAGTGGAAGCCAGATGGGTTCTGCCCCATCCACTGGGCATCTCCTGCCACAGTGCACGCCCCAGAGTTCTTGGACATGACTCTATGAGAAACTGAGATTGGTTGGTAAAGTATTGCTGCTGGTTCCCACCTAATGCTTCCACAGTTTTAATAGAACAGCCTTTTATTATTTTGTTTTTCTTTGAGTGTCACTCCTCACTCCTCTACCCTAGCCATCCATAGGAATGAGATAAAAATTTAAAGGGAGACTAGGGCTGTCCTCAAAACCACTCTTCATCTGTTGACTAATGCGTTTATAAAGCTTGCTCAGGAAAAGGCCTTCTTTCCACGCTGGGTCTTACTAAGAGGGATATTCTCTAAATACTTCTCTGGCTTATCCCCACCCCTTTATTAACTCTTAGTCTGGGAAATTGGGGTGATTCATTTGATCAATAACTTTTAGAAAAATAACTGAGCATGCTAGGTTCAGCTCCACCTTTCTTCTTCCTTTTGGGGTCAAGCTTCCCCCAAGGGGCACATGTTCTCTTACTTCTCCAGGGGCAGGAGCTCCCCTGGAGTAGGGCAGAGGGCTTGATGGGGAATGCCCAGTCTGGTGCTGCCAGGACTGGGGGATAAATCTGCATCATTCTGGAGTTAAGTATTATTGAGCCCATTTGATGCCAAAACCTAAAGCCATGTTCTTTTATCTGGCCCCTAAGCCTTTGATTGATTGTTCTTTAGGAAGAATACACTTGCCAGGGTGTGGGGAAGAATTAGAGTGCAAGGAAGGGTGACATTGCTTTGTGCTCAGCCCGGCCATAACTGTATGAACTAAGGCAATTGTTTCAGAGACAGAAAAGAGCAGCTGGTTTTGAGAGGTGTTGATGAGATAGAGTAGAGAGAATTTGGAGGCTGATTAGATAATGGAGGGATAATGAGGAAGAGGGAGCTGTTGATCCAGCCAGACTTTAGGTCCCAGAGCCAAGGATCTTGCTGAGGCTACGGACCTGGGGGCTGTGGCAGGCTGAGCCATGGGCAAGTCATCAGAGAGCCCAACCTTTTTTATGTCCTTCAGGGTTCACGGACACTTGTGAGAGGAGCTACACTGAGTTCCAGAAGCCTCTTTGATTGCACAAAAGCAGGAAATTTTCTTCATTAATATATTTGCTTGGCAATCACTTATCAAGCACCTGATGTGTACAGATGATTCCCAGCTTACAATGGTTTGACGCAGGATTTTTCAACTTTACCATGGGTGCAAAAGAAATATGCATTCAGTAGAAATCATACTTCAAGTGCCCCTACAACCATTCTGTTTTTCACTTTCTGTACTGTCTTCAATAAATTACATGAGATAGTCAATGCTTTATTATACAATAGGCTTTGGTCAGATGATTTTGCCCAACTCTAGGCTAAGTAAGTGTTTTAAGCATGTTTAAGGTAGGCTAGCCTAAGCTATGATTTTTGGTAAGTTGGGTGTATTAAATGCAGTTTTGGCTTACAATACTTTCAACTTCGGATGGGTTTATCAGGACATACATATCTCATGGTAAATTAAGGGGCATCTGTGCTACATACTAGGCATTTAGACAGCAGAGAAGGGGGAGAATGCTAAATAGAAGGTACAAGTGCTAACTAGAGATCACATATTCTTTCAATTTTTCACTCTTTACTTCTTCAATTTGCCAACAAGATGAATGAAGTGCCAAGTGGTTGGATCACTTTAGTGTGAACCCACTGAACAATTTCACCGAAGGTGGCAACCGCATTTGTATAACAAAGGATTTGCCAAAGGAAATGTACAAGTGATTTTTAAAAAGTAATAAAGCAGTCCTGGAACAGAACTTAATAATTACCTTTGGAAAATGAATTAACAATTTCAACACGGGGAAACTGGCATATATATAAAATCTTTCTTCTCCAAGCCTCAAAGTTGCAAGTTGATCATGACACGACATTTAGAGTAATGGGGTCTCCTGTAAGCTTCCAAACAACCCTCCCTTGTCATCGCCCCCATCCTCCAGTTGTATTGTACTGGAAAACCAAGCCATAGCTTGTCACATTTGATGTGTGGCTGCACCAATTATAGGGTACATTTTCAAACAAATTTTCCAATGACAGTTTTATTGTTGCTGCTTCTTAGGGACTTGTTTTTTGTTCCTTTTTCTTTTGTTGTTTTTTCATCACCCTAACCTAAACCCATACATACCTCGGGGTCTCTCCAACTGTGTTCCACTGAGCCTCAGCCCTTGAAATTCTCCCACAAAATAAGGTTCTTTAGCTAAATTATTTTGGAAGCATTGCAAACCATCATTCCCTTTTAGAGATATTTGGTACAAGTTAGAAAATTAAAACCTCTAGAAGCCTTTTGATATCTGCTCAAAACTTTTTTTTTTCACTCAGTATTTCAAAATTTGGCGACCAAATCCCTTTTCTTTATATCATCTGTTAACTCTCTAAATTTCCTCTCTAAGTATCCTTCAGAGTCAGGAGAAACACAAGAAGCCCAGGAGAGGGTGTTTAATAGAATAAGGAATGCTACCTCCAGTGAGATCGTAGTCTGCAGAGAGGTATTCATGGAGAGTTCGTTAATGTATTACATCTGGATCAAAACCTTCTACTGAGGTCTAAATATATGTATGGAGTCCTTGCCTCTAATGTTTCTCCCAAATCCAGGCTGTGGCGTGAAGCAGGCTTCCTTAATCTACTTAAAATATGCCTAATTTATGCATCTCCACTCTGAATTCTCCATGCTCCATGTCTTAAACTATGGACACCAACCAAACCCAGTAGCCTGCTGTTGTGCTACCAGGAGTAGCACTTTTCTTGGCAATCAACTGTCCCTATTTTCCTCTCTCCACAGGCCTTGGATTTTCTAGGCCTGAGGCCAGTTCTGCTGGTGAACAGGAGGCACAAAGAACCTGATGGAATATCTAGCCCACTCACTCCCTAATGCAACAAAAAAGTATATTTTGTATTTTGCATATGTATGTACTAGGCAAAAAGATCCCTGTACAAGACAAAATTTTCACGTATAAGAAATTCACAGTTTGGTGAAAAGAGACAGATAAATAAGCAAATACAACATTAGGTGATAAGCAGCACTATGACGGAGGCAGGTAGAGAGCAAGGTGTGTGAGAGAAGGCTGCTCAAACCCACTGAGCTTGAGCAGAATCTTGCAAGAGAAGCCAGCTTAAAATAATAACTGGAAAACAAACTCTGTGTTCCAGACGTGGGTATTTGGCAGATTGTTTTGTTTTTTCTTTTTTAATGAAAAAAATGAGCTTGTCACTTCAAGGAAAACAACTGGCAGTATTAGTTGTCAATAACAAAGTTCAAGCTTTTAAGTGAAAGTTAGATTTTCAGAAAACTTGTAACTGTCATGGTGAGCCTGGCAGCTTCCCAGTAGTTGAAGACTTTTCTCATGAGATGGGTGGTGATGTTAACGAATGTCATTTTTGATATTGTATAATGAAATGTGTCAGCATGGGAGACATCTGCGCAACTCAGTGAATCAATCTTTTCCAAGTTAGTAGTGAATGCTATTCCTGGGTAAAAGATCCATGCAGAGTCCAGAACAGAACAATGGATTTTAATGCAGTAGAATACGAAAAGTTCATTGATAGAGGTTTCAGATTCTACAGCTCAGCTAACCATTAACTACTACTTGTGGAGTTTTAGTGTTGTAACAAAGAAAAGTGTCCTCGAATGTCTGAAAAGGCTATGAAAATAGCCCTTTCTTTTCAAAGTATTTTTTGTGTAAGGCTGGATTTTTTTTCAACCAAAACAACATATTGCAACACATTGAGTGTAGAAATAGATATGAAAATCCGGCTGTCTTCTAAGCCAAACATTGAAGAGATTTGTAAAAATGTAAAATAATATCTCTCTTCTCACTTAATACTATATTGAAAACTACAGTTATTTGTGACAAATCTTTATGTTGCCATATAATGAATTTATTATTATAATTTTAATGAAATAATTTAATAATTGTATACTTTTATTGCTTAGTTTTAATTTCAAAAGTGATAAATATCCATAGATATAACCCATTTGATTAAAAACTCTTTGGAATTGTCAACAATGTTTAAAAATGTAAAGGATTCCTGAGATAAAAAATGTGATAGCTACTAAGATAGGCAACTCTTTCTAAAATACAAGAGGTTTTGGCTTTACACGAAATGGGATAAGGTGGTTGCCAGAGGAGGACTGGGAGGTATTTTTGTTTGTTTTTAATTTTTTGAGAGGTGGATCTTCAGAGTGGAAACTTCTTGCATATGTTCATTTCCTCATGGAATGTACCCAACAGAGTGGTCGTATACAAATTATCATTTGAATTGTATTCCATTAGTGGGTTGTGAAAACATTTGAGGAGGTTGTAACCAGTATTTTTACCTTCATGTAGAGGAATAGAGTGGAAAATATCAGACTTCGTTACTCATAGGAAGGGTATCTGTTGTTTTGTGAAAATTTTGTTTCAATTAAATCTATGTATGTAGGAATATGTACGTGCTGGGTCACGATGAAAAATGTTTCTTTTTCTGTTAGGTGGCTGTCAAAAGTTTGAAAGCTTTTCAGGAGAGGGTTGCGATAGCCCAGCCTCTGCCTGCATTCTGACCTCACGCCGTCTTGATTCTCGGAGGCACTGGCTATTATCCCCAGTGCTGTTCCCTGATTTCTTACACAAGGTCCTTTTTGTCTTTGTTGGCTTCTGCACATTGACCTTAAATTAATCTGACTTGAATTATTAATATATTACAGCTTTTCTTTTTCCTACAGTTGATCTTCTTTGTTACCAACTCTCTGTTTCCACTCAAGGCTGTAGGTACCACTCTTCCACTTTAACCCACAGAAACCACTCCGCAATCTGTTCTGGTCTAATTAACCAGAAGCTGTCTCATTGCTGCAGTTTTGCTTAAGTCCCTCCACTCAGTTTATCTGATTGGCACTCAGTGTTCAAAGCACAACCCAAGGACCTCTCCTCTGGGAAGTCATTTCTCACCTCCTTTCCTGTCACCAGCCACAGACCTCAATAGGCATCTAACATTTCTATGTCATTCCAAAGGCCACCAAGATGGTGAAGTAGAAGAAAGGAGAGCTTTATTGGCAATATCAGTTTCAAAACAAGGAAGAGATAGTCTCTGGAGTGGCCCGAAGCTGTTATCTCTTCAAAGAAGTCAAGGACAGCTTGGGTTTTGTGCCTCACAGGGTCTGAGTCGCACAACAGAGTAATGCATATTCGGCGGGTTTAGAGAGAAAGCGATACATTTATAAGGGGAATAAATGCGTGTGCAATGAGTGGGGAACGTATATGTAGCAGACATTCCATGTTCACTTTGGGGCAGGGCTTTAGCATTAAAATGAGGTGGAATTTGGCTCTTTATGTCAAAAGGTGAACTATAGGACACAAGGACAGTTTGTGCACAGCCTGCGTAAGCTAGCCGAAACTGGCTTGAGGTCTGCAGTTGCTTATAAGAAAAGAATGTTTGTCAGCCCGGTTCTCTGTCTCACCAGAGTTGTGGTGGTCTGAGTTGTACAGCAGAGCTGGGAGAGGTCTGTTACTTGCTCGATAGCTCCTACGATTAGGGAGTTCAGCAAAAGAGTGGTTTTTCTTGTAGCCTTAGGAATTTAGAAATTTGCCATGCCACTTGGACCCTGAACCCCCTACTTATAGATGACTTCTGTTTTCTCAACTTTAGGGTTCATCTTAGTTGATAAAGGGGTGTCTATTTTTGTTTCTCAGATCACATCTACATGGTAGATTCACAAAAATACTAGCTAGTTCAGTGAGGCATTTAGAATCATAAAACATTTTCTTTAATGATGGCCATATAGATCGAACAACATAGGTTCTGTATAGTTTCAAAAATTCTGTAAATCCAAGCAGCAAGTCCCAGGGAATGCATGAAGACAAGAATAACTCAAGGTGAGAGCATTTCAAAGTCTTGATTGAAATGCAAAGGATTGTTATCACTGTATGCAATCCATCAGATGGAGCATTTTCATTGCAATATATCTTTCCCCTAAATTTCCCCTGAGAGGAGACTGCGTTCAGGGACATTTATATTTTATTTGAAGAGAAAATTGACATTCTTTTTTTTGCAGTATATGTTTTTTTGGAATATCATTGCCTTGTTCTGCAAGTGCACCCCTGTGTACTATCTCACCAGAGGGTCCCCTTTCTTACCAACTGTGTAAACTTGAATCTATCACTTCAATTTTCAGAACCCTAGTACTGTCTTCTCTAAGAAGAAGTTAATAATATTTACATTATCTATATTACATGGCCGTTAGGAATAAATTAAAGAATGTATATAAAAATAGAGTACAAATTTTATTTATTAGTATATGAACTATTATGTCTTGCTCACCCTCTTTTTTCCGCCTCTATAAGTTTGAGTCTCATGGGAGGTAAAGAAGTTAGAAAGGCATCACAGAAAGCCAGATCTGGTGCCAAAAGTATGCACAGCATCAGGAGAGGCCAGAAGGCTGGCAGCCAAAGCCTGCTAGGTGAGGCCAGCCACTTCACACATGGGGAATTCACAACGGTGGAAAAATCAGTATATAGTACATTTCCTTAAATAATATTTTTTATAGAGGGAACTTGTATTTATTTTAAAAGATATGTTGGCACACTAAATTGATGATTTTTATAGCTGGGGGATGAGTATATAGAGGCTCAATGTAGTCTGTTGATTTTTGTGCCTATTTAAAATTTCCCACAATAAAAGTTTTAAAAATTACATGTATAATGCAGATTTTACAGCAGTCTAAGTATAGGTCACATAAAATTTGATTTAGTGTGACTCCACTTTCTAAGTCCACAGATTTCCTAGATAGGACATAGTCATTATTTTCCATGTCGATCCATGCCTAATACCAACTGGAAAGACACAAGAATGGTTCTTCAGGAAACAAGGTAGAGGATGTTTATACTCTGCAAGGGAACTGATCCAAAACAGGTGACAAGGGGTGACAAGAAGAGGAGGAGAGGCCAGGCCTAAGACAAACCCTTACCCATTATCTTGCGTATCAATGCAAATACAGTGAGGGGAGACAATCCTTTCTTCCTCCACTGAGAATTCTTTGATTTTCAGGACCCACAAAGGTAGGCAAGTGGACTTTTGAAAAAGTGAATTGATACTTAGTAGATGGATAAATGTCTTCCCGAAGAAGTCATGTAACTTTATGCCCATGGCTCTTAATTGAGCAGTGCAATATTGCTGAGTATGAAGTAGTGGGTATTTAGTTTGGGTTTTTAGAGCTTCTAAGGTATAAAAATTTAAACCAACAACTTATCCAGAGGTTTAGTGCAAACCATTCTTATACACAGGAGTAATGTATTTCTGATCAATTGTTCAGCTAGTTGCCAAAATTTTATTTGACCTCAACATCTATTAGTCATAGAATGTTAGAACTGAAAAGGGACTTTGCTTCTATAGAAGACAACATTTTAGAAAAGGATTTACTCCAAATCCTTTTTTGGAATTCAGTGAGATACACATGAATAAATAAATTTTTCAAGTGTGGAAATAAATGAAGGCCACCCAAATGAAAACAAAGAAAGGATACATATTCAGAGTTTGCTATAGCAAGGGAACCATCCACATCACTTCTGTTTAACAGAGACGCAAAAGCAGGCAGAGGAGTGGGAAAGCTTTATAGTAAGAAAAGAAAGAAAGATAAAGAGAGGAGAGAAGACTTCAGGTGTGCCCTGATTTGAGGTGTTGCATGGGGAAGCTAGAGGTGGGTATCTTATGCAACTGGTGTGGGGAACATCTTTAGCTTTCTCTGACTGGTTCAGAGTTGGAAGCAGGGGAAAAATTGGGGAAGGTGGTCATCACTGCCCAAGTCCTGGCCGTTCTGGACTCATTCCTGCTGAGCTGTGATTTCGCTTCCCAGGCAGATTGCAGAGACCGTGTGCCACGGTTCTGTGTGCATATGTAGTCTGGCCATTGTCCCTTTGTATATTCAGTCTCTCCAAAGGTACTGTTCAGATACAGATGTGATTAAACCAATATTTATCCTAAAGAAACCTCCAGTAAAAGAGAACAACAACAAAAAGATATATACATAGACAACTATAATGTAGTACAAAGTACGGAATAGTAAAGAAATAAAGACCATCATAACAGCCATTGAGAAAACAGGACACTCTCAGTTCAGAGTGGTGCACACCTGGAAACAGTGTCATTTCAGAGCCTGCACAGGAAGGAGGAAGGCGAACAAATTCCGTCAGGCACATGTTCCATCAAACAAGTAGTGTTCTCATTTTATAAGGAAGGCGTACAAAGACCCAGAGAGGTTAAATTACTTTCCTGAAATCATTCATCAAATGACAGGCCTGAGATTTGCACATGGCTCTGCTGGGCAACAAAGGTCACATTCTTTCCACTCCAAGTTCACAAAGATGTATATCCATGCAGGCATCAGGCTGTTAAGGGAGCAGGTGTAGTTTTAAATATATATTCAGTATTTTCATTTTGCTTTAAGACCATAAAAAACAAAGCTGTTGTTTTTCATTCTTCTAGCTATGGAAAGTAAAGCTCCCCAAGGCCCTCTCGGCTGGTGGAGACATGCAGAATTGTTGACTCTCAGTGGAGGTCTCTGTGTGAGACTTACCACTTATCAAAAGGGAAATTGTATTAAGTGATTCCGTATCACTGTCGTGACCTTCTGGTGTCTATGTTCTAACCGTAAGATAGTAGTCACAGATAACTAGAAATAATTAAGACACATTCCTTATTTTGTATTCATTTTCTCATGGAATTTATTGAGAACTGATGTCAGAAAGAAGGCAACCAGGGATTCTGATTTTCTTGGCACTCATAAGGAAAATAAAATTGTAGGGGATATAAAAGAGCCAGTTACTGAACTAGAAGTTATATGTTTGTGTGTCTAGGGTTGGACCGACTTTGCTTTGGGATTTTATATGAATTAGTCCACCAATCATTGTAATTTCTCTCTTGAGAGTAGAGCGGGATGAATGAATAGCCCTGTGCGGAGAGCTTCCTTTCATAGACGGATCAGTAAGAAGAACACGATTTGGCCAAATGCCCATCACCAGCCTTCCAGCTGCAAAGGTTGAATCCAAAAAGTCACATGGAATTTTCCCTTCTTAACGCTAACTTTTCAGTGGGTTGGAAAGATCAATATTGCTGTTCAAACACTTCTGAAAAATAAAGCCATTTTAATTTTATAGTGTCTTGAACTGGCAGCGCTAGCAAGGGTGCAGTTAAGGTGGAAATTCAGTTCCTTTTGCTTTTCTGCCGTTTACTCATCGATCTCAAAAGAATTCTAGAAATTGGAAATTTAAAAATAAATATATGAAATAAATAAATGAGGAATCTCACATGGAGACAAAGGTCAGGCTCAGCAGCAGCAGAAACCAATGTAAAACTTTGAAACATATGAAACACATAAGGCAAATAATCAAGTCATGTACACGCATTTTTTGATTTTTTTAGTATGTACATCTGAAATAAATCTTCCTCATTGGCATGATGATGCTTTTGTATTTTTTAAGTGCTTTTGCCTTACCTTCAGGTTATAATCACTTTTTTATTTTATCTTTGGAATGAGGATCACAGACATGGTATTGATTCTTTAACTAAGCCAGCTGGAAGGACCCAGGCTGAGCACTGCTCACAGATAAGGCGGCAATGACTATAAGGTCATCTTTTAATCACCCTGGGTAAAACTATACTAAAATCATCCCAAAGACATCTCTGGACCTCATATTACAAATAATTTGCCATAAAAGTAAATTCCTATTATAATATAATATTTCTTGATGTCACATCATTAAATATATATATATATTTTTTTTTTAGGCCTGCCTACACTTAATTCATAGCTGTCATGTTTCATCTCAGTGGAAGCAGAGCACAACTCTAGCCTGCAGTCTCCAAAAGAGCACTCAATGCCCTGACAGTTAGGTTCTGCTCAGAACAACACGCTCAACCCGGGTTTCCTGAGACTGTTAAGCTCGAATGACCTAAGGGCGTCAATTGTACGTAATAAATAGACTTCTCTCGTGTGCATTTGGAATGTGGCTAGTCCTGGACCAACCTTGAAAGACTTGAGAAAATAATCACTTCCATGATATGCTGAAGTGTTCTAGGTCTTCAGCAAACACGGCATCCTTTGAATTGTGAAACACTCTGTGGCAGGGCTTTCTTCTTGCCAATGGCTAAATTCATTGTTCTCCATCAGTGTATGGGAATAGCAGAGAAGCTTGTGGTCTTTAGCACATGTTCACTCTTATTCTCTGGTTTTCAGTGTAGGTGTAGGATGGATATAAGAGGCATATGACTGTTTTTCCCACGTCAGTCCTGGAGATGTGTGAGGGTGTTGGAGGGAGGGAGAGCGTCTATTTCACAGGCGTCTATGTATGAGTCTGTTGTGCACGGTGGCCACAGATGGATCAGATTTTCTTCACAAATCCAAGGCGGGGCACACAGTTGTAGAAGGATGTACTGCGTGCAAAACTATGAGAAAGACAGGACCTGCTGATCATGGAAAGAAGGATGAGACAGTCTGGGTCAGAATCTGTGGACTTACGAATACCATGGGTATGATAAACAAAGTGTAGTCGCTAAACTCTGAACCCCTGAAATGGTGGGGTTTCTTTTACGCTTCAGTGAGGCAGGTATTAAAAATAAGAACTACGTATGAATTCAGGTAGCAGGTAATTTACATACAGAATTTATTATCCAAAGATCATGGAAACTTAAATGGCTTCTAAAAGGTTTATACAAATTTATAAACAACGAAGACATAAATGGCTAGAAAGAGAGGCTGGGATTTAAATCAAAGAACTGAAACATTACAGTAATTCTTATATGCCAAGGCTATTGTAAATCTATTGTACCCTGTGGAGGTATTGTGAGGCCATTTTCCTTTGGTGAGAATATTTTAAAATGTCAAGTTCAGCCAAGAGCCCCTTGACATCTTTTATTAATCCTTCCTACCAAAATCTCAGAGATGAACTAAATCCAGGGCATGTTCTGCATTCTCAGTCTTTTTCTTTCATCTGAATCAATGCCTATCTTTAGAAATTCTGTTTCCTAAATATTTATTGATGGTGTTATTTTAAAGGAATGATTGGTCTATCTTTGTTAAACCTAGAGGTTGTTGAATTTCAAATTGATTGCAGAAGCTAAAACAGGAGAAAAGCTTATCTGAAATCAAGCACCTGCATCAGTAAAATGGCCACCAGAGAGGCCTTTCCTGTATCAGGAATTCTGGTCACTCCTCAAAAGAGGGTTGATGAGACTGCTGATTCTGACTTCTAGGGTTATAAAGAGATGTCACTAACAAAAAAAGAAGGTAAACAATTTAGTCCATTAGTTCTGAATTTAAAAGACAAAAAAAGGTAATTTCTGGGTAGATTGGTTTAGTTACTAAAGGTCAGTGGCAATTACATAGAATGTTTACAGATATATATTTTTATATATAGACATATACATACATATATATATATAGATATATATAGATATATATAGATACAGATATGTTTTTGGGACAGGGTCTCACTCTGTTGCCCAGGTTAGAGTACAGTGGCGTCATCATAGTTCACAGCAACCTCAAATTACTGATCGTAAGCGACACTGCTGCCTCAGCCCCCTGAGTAGCTGGGACTAAGGCGTGTGCCACCATGCATGGCTAATTTTTCAATTTTTGTAGAGAAGGGGTTTCCATCTTGCTCAGGCTGTCTTGAACTTCTGGCCTCCCAAAGTGCTAGGATTAGAGACGTGAGCCACTGTGCCTGGCCACAGACAGTATATTATGACAGGCAGTTGGGGGATATTTGACTCCCAAATGTGTAACAGCAGATGTTTGAATAAAGGACTTAAAGTTTAAGATTTTAATCCTATTAAAGTGAGAATTCTTAAGTAATCCAAGTAGAAAAAAATACTAATACATACTTGTGGTAAAACAACAATGGTATACAAACACAACACAGAAGTATGTGAGTTGAAAAGTGTGGGTCCTTCATAATTCCTCATAGCCCATGCTCAAGATAGCAAAACTGGTGCAAATAATCAAAGCATTTATAATCTAAAGGGAATGATATATATGTATATAAATAACTTATACAAAAGTCATATAAAGTAAGGTGGGGGTAAATGTTTTTAAAACTACAAATGAAGATCTCAAGTTCAAAGGGGTATGATTGTATTCAGTTGGGATGAGAGAGAGGAAGGAATAAGAAAGACTTTGGTAAGAAAGTAAAATTTGAGATGATCCTAGAAGTATAATCGGGTTTCCACAGGCACAGATGGGAAAGGAAAGCGTGATCCTGGTGGGATGTATGGTATGTGAGAAGGTGAGGCAAGAAGCTATTGCTGAGCATGTTGGGAGCGTGAGGTATGGTTAAGAAGAACATGTTATAAGGCTGGAATGTCAGTTTGGGGTCCCACTGTGGAGAAAGTTGAGTAATCAATTTTAACTTGCAGAGAACTCATGGGGTTTTCAGGTCAATGGAAAGTTTAAACAAGAAGTGAAATATTCAGACTTGTTCCCAACTTAATTCTGGAATTTGCCAACTGAAAGAACTGACATGGGCTCAAGCAAGAGCTAAGAAGTTAATTTAAGAGAGAATTTCAAGCAAGCATTACATGAATTGGATTGATGAAAATGTAGAAATAGGTTTGAGAATTACTACAGAGGCAGCTTTTAGAGAGATTAAAATTGTTAGGATGGAAAGGCAGAAGGATACCAGCACAACTTACCACTTTACTTAATAGTCTTACTCATTCTCATCTTGAAGCTAAGGACAAAGCAATTGATTCAGGTATTCACGTGCTCTGCCTCCTCCGTCCCTATCCATCTCTTTATCCTGCCTACCTTCTCAGATCAGCTTAATCTTACCTTTCCCATGTGGCCTTTCCCAGTATTTTGGGGGACAGTGACAATTGAACTCGTACCACAATAGAGGTTAGCCATCATGCTCCTTTTGAAAGTTAAAGAAGTGACACCTCATAGGAACAAAAATATTCTGAAAACCTAAGTTAGTTTTTCACATATGTTTAACAGCTTGGCAGTTTCTACCCAGGGGCAAATACTACCGTGAGCAAAGATCACATGTATTAACCAGGCAGCGCATTTGGTCGTGTTATTTCCTTCTTTCTGTCTTTTCTAGCTGTGAAAACTCACTCAGTTGTTTTCCTTGTCTGCTCAAAGTTTTTTTTTCTGCATCAATGCTTGTCTGTCTTTGGCTCTCTATTATTCAGCAGACTCTCTCCTCTCTCTCTCTGTCTCTCTCTCTCTCATTTTTTCTAGACTGCTTTTCTTTTCTTTTTTTATTTCAGAATATTATGGGGGTACAAACGTATTGGTGACATAAATTGTTTTTGTACCATTTTAGTCAAAGTTATAAGTGTGCCCATCAGCCAGATAGTGTGCATTGTACCCATGAGATGTGAATTTACCCATCCCCTCCTTCCCCCTCCCACCTCCTTGATTTCTGATGAATGTTATTTCCATATCTGCACCTAAGTTCCAATGTAATGGTAAGTACATGTACTGGTTAGTTCCAATGTAATGCTAAGTACATGTAGTGTTTATTTTTCAATGCTTGTGATACTTCACTTAGAAGAATGATCTCCAGTTCCATCCAGGTTAATATAAGAGGTATTAGTTCACCATTTTTATTTACGGCTGAGTAGTACTCCATGGTATACATATACCACATTTTATAAAGCCACTCATGTATTGATGGGCACTTGGGTCCTTTCCACATCTTTACAATTGTGAATTGTGCTGCTGTAAACATTTGAATGTAGATGTTTTTTTTATAGAATGTCTTTTTTCCTTTGGGTAAATACCCAGTAGTGGGATTGCTGGATCAAACGGTAGTTCTATTTTTAGTTCTTTGAGGTATCTCTATATTACTTTCCATAGAGGTAGTATTAGTTTGTAATCCTACCAACAGCATATGAGTGTCCCTATCTCTCTACATCCGCACCAGCATCTGTTGTTTTAGGACCTTTTGCTAAAAGCCATGCTCACTGGTGTTAAGTGATATCCCATTGTCATTTTGATTTGCATTTCCCTGATGATTAGAGATTTTCAGCATTTTTTCATGTGCTTTTTGTCCATTAGTCTATCTTCCTTTGAAAAGTTTCTGCTCATGTTTTTTGCCCACTTTTTAATGAGGTCATTTGATTTTTTTTCTTGCTGATTTGCTTGAGCCCTTTATAGATTCTAGTTATCAGCTGATTATTGAATGTATAGCATGCAAATATTTTCTCCCATTCTGTAGGTTGTCTGTTTGATCTAATGATTGTTTCCTTGGCTGTACAGAAGCTTTTTAATTTGATCAGGTCCCATTTATTTATTTTTGTTGTTGCCGTGATTGCCTTTGGGCTCTTCTTCATAAATTCTTTGCCAAGGCTGATGTCTATAAGAGTTTTTCCAATATATTCTTCTAGAATTCTTACAGTTTCATGCCTTGGGTTTAATTCTGCTATTCATTGTGAGTTGATTTTTGTGAGTGGTGAGAGGTACAGATCTGGTTTCTGTCTTCTACATGTGGCTATCCAATTTGTCCAGCACCATTTATTGAATAGGGATTCTTTCCCCCAGTGTATACTTTTGTCTGCTTTGTCAAAGATCAGATAGCAATATGAAGATGGTTTTATATCTGGATTCTTTGTTCTGATCCATTGGTCTGTCTGTGTTCTTGTGCTACTACCATGCTGTTTTGGTCAATATAACCTTGTAGTATAGCTTCAAGTCTGGTAAATTGATGTCTCCATTTGTTCTTTTTGCTTAAGATTGTTTTGACTATATAGGGTCCTCTCTGGTTCCATATAAAGTGTAGAATTATTTTTTCTAGATCTATGAAAAATAATGTTGGTATTTTAATAGGGATTGCATTGAATCTGTAGATCACTTTGGGTAGTATAGACATTTTAACAGTGTTGATTCTGCTGATCTACAAGCATGGTATATTTTTCCTTCTCTTTACGTCCTCTGATATTTCCTTTCTCAGTGTTCCATAGTTTTTCCTATAGAGGTCTTTCACCTCCTTACTTAAATATATTCCTAGATATTTTGTCTTCTTTGTTGCTATTGTGAAATGTATTGAGTCTTTGATTTGGTTCACAGCTTGACTGTTATTGGAGTATATGAATGCTACTGATTTGCATACATTGATTTTGTAACCTGAGACTTTGATGAATTTATTTATCAACTTCAGTACTCTCTTCACAGAATCTTTGGGGTTTTCTAGATATAAGATCATATTTTCAGCAAAGAGAGATAGTTTTACCTCTTCTACCCCCATTTGGATGCCCTTGATTTCCTTCTCTTGTCTGATTACTCTGGCTAGGACTACCAGCACTATGTTGAGCAGAAGTGGTGATAGTGGGCAACATTGTCTGGTTCCATTTCTAAGCGGGAATGCCTTCAATTTTTCCTCATTCAGTATGATGTTGGCTGTGGGTTTGTCATATATGGCTTTTATAATTTTGAGGTAAGTCCCGCCTATGTCTATTTTGTTAAGTGTTTTTATTATAAAAGGGTGCTAAATTTTGTCAGATGCTTTTTCTCTGTCTATTGAGAGGATCATATGGTCTTTGTTTTTAACTCTATTTATGTGGTGAATTGCATTAATAGATTTGCATATGTTGAACCATTCTTGCATCTCTGGGATGGAGCCCACTTGGTTGTGACGAATTATTTTTTTGATGAGCAGCTGAGTTTGGTTTGCTAGGATTTTATTCAGAATTTTTGCATCTATATTCATAAGGAATGTTGGTCTGTGGTTTTCTTTTTTTGTTGTATCCTTTCTTGGCTTTGGTATCAGGGTGATGCTGGCTTTGTATAACGTGTTGGGGTGGATTCTTTCCTTCTTGATGTTATGGAATAATATCTGCAGGATAGGTACCATTTCTTGTTTATAGATCTGGTAAAATTCTAGTGTGAAACCATCTGGTCTGGACTTTTTTTCTTGTTGGAAGATTATTTATTTCTGCTTCAATTTCATTATTTGATACTGGCCTGTTCAGGAACTCTATTTCTTCCTGATTGAACCTAGGGAGGCTGTGTGTTTCTAAGAATTTGTCTATTTTCTCCACATTTTCAAGTTTATGTGCATAGACATTTTTACAGTATTTGGAGATGATATTTTGTATTTTCATGGTATCGGTTGTAATTTCTCCTTTTTCATTCCTGATTGAGCTATTAAAGTCCCTTCTTTTCTGCTTTTGGTTAATCTAGTGAGAAGCCTGTCAATTTTGTTTATCTTTTCAGCGAACCAACTTTTTGTTTCATTAACCTTCTGTAGCTCTTTTGTTATCGATTTCATTTAGTTCTGCTTTGATCTTGGTTATTTCTTTTCTTCTGCTGTGTTTGGGACTGGTTTGCTCATTCTTTTACGTTCCTTGAAATGATTCATTAGATTGTTCATTTGTGATCTTTCTGTGTTTTGGATGTAGGTGTCTATGGATGTGAATCGGACTTCTTTGTATTGCATCCCACAGATTCTGATAACTTGTGCCCCCTTTATCATTTAGTTTAAATAATCTTTTGATTTCCATCTTGTTTTCCTCATTGACTCACCTATCATTCGACAGTAGATTTTAGTTTCCATGACATTGTGTAAAAATGAGTGTTTCGGTTGGAGTTGATTTCTAATTTTATTCCACTGTGGTCTGAGAAGATGCACGGTATAATTTCTATTTTTTTTTTAATTTGTTGAGACATGTTTTGTGGCCTATGATGTGATCAGTCTTAGAGAATGTTCCATGAGCTGATGAGAAGAATGTGTATTCAGCGGTTTTGTGGTAGAATGTTCTATAAATGTCTATTAGGTCCATTTGTTCTAGTTCTGTTTAAGTCGATTGTTTCTTTGTTTATTTCTGTTTGGAGGATCTGTCCTGTTCTGTCAGAGGGGTGTT
>CAUYSK010009739.1:0-67184 GCA_963575035.1 Avahi laniger
AAACTTAATTCAACTTGCAGCCATTCAAAAATCATGTTCGTGGCCGGGCGCGGTGGCTCATGCCTGTAATTCTAGCACTCTGGGAGGCCGAGGCGGGCAGATTGTTTGAGCTCAGGAGTTCGAAACCAGCCTGAGCAAGAGTGAGACCCTGTCTCTACTAAAAATAGAAAGAAATTAATCAGACAACTAAAAATGTATAGAAAAAATTAGCCGGGCATGGTGGCGCATGCCTGTAGTCCCAGCTACTCGGGAGGCTGAGGCAGAAGGATTGCTTGAGCCCAGGAGTTTGAGGTTGCTGTGAGCTAGGCTGACGCCACGGCACTCTAGACCGGGCAACACAGTGAAACTGTATCTCAAAAAAAAAAAAAAACAAAAATCATGTTCGTGTATAACATTTAAGAATATGGGAAAAGTCTCACAATGTAATGTTAAATAAAAAGATAAGATACAATATTGTACATTTATATAATTTCATTTTGTTTAAAACAAACATGTACTCATGTATGTATGCATGTATAAAGAAAAAGGCAGAATATACATTCTGATCTAACAGTGGTAATGGGATTATAATTATATTCTTCTATTTCCCAAATTTTTAAAGATAACTTTTATAATCTGAAAAAGGATCAAAACATTTTAAATTGCATAATGACATTCAAAAGTTGGCTAATAACTTGCTGTCTTTTTCAAATGTAGCTAGAAATTTTATTTTTCTCTTATGTAAAAAAAAAAAAAGCTAAATTCTTAAATCAGTCTTTTATAGTTTTGTCTCAATGTCAGGTTTCTTTTAAAATTGAGTTTCTTAGTCTTTTTTTTTTTTTTTTTTTTGAGATAGGGTCTTGTTCTGTCACCCAGGCTACAGTGCCATGGCGGCAACCTAGCTTACAGCAACCTCAAACTTCTGGGCTCAAGTGATCCTCCTGCCTCAGCCTCCCGAGTAGCTGGGACCACCAGCTAGTAGGTTTGTGCCACTATACCTGGCTAATTTTTTCTATTTTTAGTAGTGACAGGATCTTGCTCTTGCTCAGCCTGGTCTCGAACTCCTGACCTCAAGGGATCCTCCTGCCTTGGCCTCTCAGAGTGCTAGGATCCCCTTTAGTCTTAATGAGTAATTTACTTACTCTGATCCTAAGCGAAGGAAACTGTAATTGATTGACCTTTTAGTATGCCTCCATTACAAGTGAACTTTCAAGTTTTCAATGGCATTTATAGGTATTAAAGCAGTTTTGGTACAATCAAATCTTTAATGAGAGTGTAGTTTGAGGTTGGTACTTTTATTTTAAAACTGTGGTCCTTTAAAGTGAATCAGTGTTGGCCTAAAATTTGAACTTAATCCTTTGTTCTGATCAGGGCTGTACAAAGCAGCATGTGATGTGGAATCTTACTTTTCTGAGCTTCACTTATGAAGACCAGCTATAATACGTGTGTATGTGTTGAAAAATTGGATACTGTATAGATATAAAGCATTTAAAAATACTATAAATCTAAACATTTTCCCTTTTTATTTTATCTACCTGGAGGATTAAGGTAAGGTCTTTTAGGAAGCAAGGATGTAGAAGTTTTAACCCCTAAGGGTTCATAAGAGGAGAATGAAGGTACTCATTTGTCTTCTAGATTATGTTTAGTATTTCAGGCACATAGATATATATGTATCTTAGATTTTTGACTAATACAGCTTTTGTATCACTCTGATTCTTTGTTAAATAAATTTATAAGGAACGATTGATTTTATAACTATAGATTCTGTTTCAGATTTATGGGTTCAGATTGAAGTGTTGATTCTTATTTGGACTAAGAAACCCATATTTAGGAAGGATAGTTGATTATCTTACTGGTTATAATGGAGGCAAGGGGACAGGGAAGAGATCTATATCGTAATTGATAAATGCCAGGGGAAAAAAACCTCCTGGTAAGTAACTGGAATTTAAATGTTGGCTGTCTTTTGTGGGGGAAAGTAACAGAGTTGTTTCCTTTTTATCTTTCTAAATGTAACTGTGTGATATATATGAAATGATTTAATTTTGCTTTTATTACCTTAGTGATATAGGTAAACCTGGCTGCTTCTGGACTTTTTATTTGATAGGAGACCATAGATCATTACTTGAAAACTACAGAGGTAAAAAATAAAAACCCTGTTTCATTACAGTGACAGCAGATGAGCTGTGGAAAGGTGCTCTAGCAGAGAGTGGTGCTGGAGCAAGAAAAGGAAGAGGCAAAAGAACTAAGAAAAAGAGAAGAAAGGATTTGAACAGGGGTCAGATCATTGGTGAAGGTAAACTTACTTAAAAAAACAGCTAAAATGCTTTTTAAACTTTTTCCCCCAGATTTTATAGGTATTTTACAAACTAGAAGGATCAAAACATATGGTTTTAGAATTTAACCAAGTAACTTCCTTGTTGCTCCAGAATTCAGGGGGAGGAAAATCCCATAGAAAGGGATTCATTCATTCAGTTATTCATTCAACAGTCACTGCATGTCCCTGTGTGGCATCTCTTATAACAGTCCCTGCCTTCAAAGAGCTTACAATTCAGTGAAAGAAGATAAAATAAATGGAGAGTTGGCAAATTTTCTTTGCAAAGGGAAGACAGTAACTATTTTCAGCTTTGTAAATTAAATGGTCTGTTTTGCAACTACTCAACTCTAACGTTGTAGCACAAAAACAGCCATAGACGATACATAATTGAATGGGCATAATTGTGTTCCAGTAAAACCTTATTTACAAAAACATTGGTGGGCTGAATTTGGCCTGTGGGCTTAAATTTCTGACCCCTACAACACATGATTTTTTATACTCACACTTTTTGAAGAATATAAATAGTGTGGTGGACTTAAATCAGCCCATTACTGTGGTTGCTGACAGATCATTTTTGATAGTAATAGCCTTTCAGGAATAAAGAAAACACCTTGCACTGCACTTCTAGAATCATATGTCTACTTGCATGTTTTTCTTTAAACTTACCTTGTATAGTAGTAGTTTATTTTTTAACACTTTTTAAATGAGAATCATGTATAAGTACCTTCTCAGTAAAAAAATGCAAAGATTCTAGAGAAACCTAAAGTCCCCCTTGATCCCCCTTCTGTCTCCCCTAGTCCCGTTGTCTTCCTGACAGTCTCATTTTGGTGTGTTTCCTTCAGTATTTTTAATGCTTTCCTATACATAAATACCCTAAAAGAAATACATGTTTTTGTCTTCTGAAAAATAATTAAATTATATCATAGGGTACATGCTGTCTTATAATTTGCTTTTTTCACTCAATAATAGATCTTGGGAATCATTCTACATTAGAACCTAGAGAGCTACCTTGTTCTTTGAATTTAGTGCAGAATGTTTTATATGTTGGATGTGCCATAGTTCATTTAACTATTCCACTACTGCTAGGCATTTGGATTATTTGCATTTTTTGCCTTTACAAATAACATTTCAGTGGACATCCTTTTCCAAGCACACATATGCTTTGTACCTGTATGTGAGTGTTTCTCTAGGTAATACTATGAAGTGGAATTACTAGCTAGCTAGCAGGGTATGTAGGTACATTTAAATTTTTGATAGTGGCAAGTGACCTGCCCAAGTGATGGTATTAGCTTAAATTCCCACTAACAGTGTGTTGTCATCTGTACACACATTGCCTAGCATCTTAACCCTCAAAAAATGAATGCTTTCTTAAAATTCTTACTTGTTTATATTGTTAAACCTTCAGGGCGTTATGGTTTCCTGTGGCCTGGTCTGAATGTCCCTCTTATGAAAAATGGAGCAGTGCAGACCATTGCCCAAAGAAGCAAGGAAGAACAGGAGAAGGTGGAGGCTGACATGATCCAGCAGAGAGAAGAGTGGGACCGGAAGAGGAAGATGAAGGTTAAACGGGAGCGAGGATGGAGCGGGAATTCGTGGGGCGGCATCAGTCTTGGCCCTCCTGACCCTGGTCCCAACGGAGGTAGCAGAGTCCTAGTTTTGCTTGCCTTTGTGACAGAATACTTATAGTTTAGAATTTCCTTAAAAGGATATTTATTTCTTTGTTTAGACTGCCTTTCTTCATGAAAGGATGAGCATCACATTATTATCTCAACTGTATTTTATGGAATATTAGAGGCCCATAATAATGAAGATGGAAAGCACTGGGTTCCTAGTGTCTTTATTAGATGGCTTCTCAAAGCCTTAAATGTGATGTGCATTGTGAATCTATAGGATCTGCTTATAGGATGCAGTGTTTCCCAAACACAGTTGTCTGCAGGGGTACTTATGGAGTGCTATGGCTTGGGGATGCTGTTTCAACAGTAGAAGTCAACAAATCAAATAGTTGTCATTAAACCTCATAAAAACACATACGAAACAAAAGTTGATAATACTCAGGCCAAATTAGAAAACAAAATTTTTCCCCTCTCCTGAATATGTAAAGAAGTAAAAATTATTGGAAAAACTTGTTCTTGTGAATGAATCAGAGAAGAGGATATAGGCAAAAGTTTGGTTGCTTTCTTAAGAATTTTGACTTAAAATGGAGGAGGGAAGAGGTAGAGTTGGAGTGATTCAGGCAAACATGCTTAGAACTGAGCAAAGTACTTAGTAGAGGGATGAAGGTATGGGATAGAGAGAACAAAATTCATGAACAAAATTAAAGTTCCTGATGAGGGCCCAGATCCAGAGTCTAGATAAATGGGCTAACTTGTTGACAGAAGGAAGGGCAGGGTACAGATTCAGGTGAGCCTATATTGTTGGTAGTGGAAAGGTGAAGGTTTTATACAGTGTCTGGTGGCTGCAGTTCATGTGTAAGGAAGAGGTAGAGTCATCTGCTGAGGTGAGGGCATTGATGAGCATGGCCACCAGAATATTTCTTTATGAAATCGTAGTGTGTCTGGGATTGGCTTTAAAAATTATCCAGTGGAGTGGGAATTGGGCAGAATTTAGAGGAAAGAAGATTGGCTATGAGTTACTAAAGCTGACTAATGAGTACATAAGCTTTCGTTCTGCTGTGCTTTAATATTTTTATATGATTGAAAATTTTTATATTTAAAGTTTAAAAAAAGTAAAAGAACATAGAGACTTTGAATTAACTGCTTAGTGAGTGGAGAGAGACCTAACTATAAAAACATAAAAGGCCGACAGGCAGAGGGAGAACTTGATTGAATTGGAAACCATGAATTTTTAGTGGCCTCTGTGTGTGCTTTGCTTGGGCTTCTCTCCGGCTACACCCAGCAGGCCAAGTGTGGCTGCACTGCTGCATTGATTCAGGCCAGGATCGTGGGTAGAGTGGGAAAAGGGTAAGGAAGTTGGGGACATTGACAAGATCTGGTGGAAATGATGGACTGTGGTGTCTTGGCAGAGTGGGAGGGGCCGCGAAGATTGGAGGGGACCGGAAGGGAAAGCAGCGACTGAGGGTCTGGAGGTGCTAAGGAGCTGATGAGTGAGAGCGCTGGAGGGGGAGGAGGATGCAGTTGGGGAGATAAGTGACCGAGTTTATGAATCAGTGGCAGAGCAGTCTCTAGTGATGAGGGGCTGGGGTATGGCCTTGAGAGTGGCACCAAAAGATCTGAGATTCTTTCTCACTTAAAAGTCAATGATGGTGCTTGTGTTGAAAAATGCTTTTGTGTGTTGATTGTATAGACACATTTAATCTGTACATCTGTTATTTTCTCCCTGCAGAAACATATGAGGATTTTGATACCAGGATACTTGAGGTAGGCATGCTGAATGAAATACTCAATTAAGCCTGTGGATAGGTTGGGGTGGGTGGGGCAGGGATAGGGCAAGCGGAACTGTGAGGAAAAGCCTTTGGTGCACGGCTGTTTGTGAGATGCAGAGCTGATTTGGGTAAGGAAATAATGCAGCTTTAATTTCAGTTGCTTGTTGGCTCTCCTGACTGCTGCCCTTTTTGAGGGGTGTACCAGATTGAGATCTCATGACAAGGCAACTTCGGTAGTATTGTTAATTACAGAATTTGGAGATCAGGTTTAAATTTCCTCCTTTCTAAAACTAAAGTAGCATTAGCAATGTATCCTTAAATTATAGATCAGCTGTATATAGCACTCATTTCAGGGAGCTGAGATTGGGAGGAGCCATGGGTCAGGGGTAGAAAGCTTAGAGGTGCGGTGAATGTCCTGTTCTTAAAACTGAAGCCCCGATCAAGTAAACTACACTTTCCAGAGCATTCTCTAAAATAGTCAACTTGCTCTTGAGCTGGCACTGCGTACTTAATCATAATTAAACACCATATGGAATAATCATTTATTGAGTTTGTGATTGAGCCTCTCTGAATATGTATATTGTTTCTTCAATATCAATTGCATTAATAGAATTTAAAATTTATTTACAAGTATTATGTTGTTGGTATACCAGTTTACAGCCTTTGAAATTTAATCCCTTTGAATTCTTATAAACGTGGGTGATTTTCTGTAAGATTATCCATGGGGGTAGACTCAAGCTCCCTTTTATTTTAACCCCATTTTATAGAAACGGGGCCACTCTGAACCACAGAGCCAGCTGCCACGTAAGCAGTTCGGTTAACAGTTCATAGTTCCTGGCCTTTTAATTATGCCCCCACCAAAAAAACAGATTTTCCGATAGTTCAGAATAAGTAGGTATTTCCAAGTTTTCTGTTCTCAATTGAGCCTAATCCTTAGCATAGAGATCCAGCCCTATGCTAGTTATTTCTATGCATTTCTTCATTTCTAAGGTGCACATTTTTTCCTACTTTAACATCTCTTTTTCTTTCTTATGGTACATTCATTCAGATACAGTATATTGTGGCTGGGTGCAGTGGCTCACACCTGTAATCCCAGCACTTTGGGAGGCCAAGGCAGGAGGATTGCCTGGGGCCAGGAGTTCAAGACCAGCCTGAGCAACATAGTTAGATCCTGTCTCTACAAAAAATAATAAAAAAATTAGCCAGGCATGGTGGCACGCGCCGGTAGTCTCAGCTACTCAGGAGGCTGAGGTGGTAGGTTCGTTTAAACCCAGGAATTCTAGATTATAGTGAGCTATGATTGGGCCACTGCACTCCAGCCTGGGAAACCGGGCAAGACCCTGTCTCTAAAAAAATAAATAAGTAAAATAAAGATAAGGTATATTGAGTTGTATAGTTTCAAATTCCTTTAAAGGTTATCAGTTGAACCTTTTAATAACCCTGTGAATAGGCAGAGAAAATCTTATTTCCATTTTATTCCTGAGGAAACAGTCCAGAGGGAGTTTCATTTGAAGTTTGTTGTTTGTGCTCACAGAATTGGAGGATAACGTGCCTCTTTCACATGTGCATGTTGAAGGAAGGCAGGTCCCTCCAGTTCCCTACGTCAGAGTTTTCTTAAGGTGTAATATTTATGAGACGTTTTGTCTTTTAGGTGAGAAATGTTTTCAATATGACAGCAAAAGAGGGAAGAAAGAAATCGATCCGTGTGCTGGTTGCTGTGGGGAACGGGAAAGGAGCGGCAGGTGAATGGGACGTGGGGATGCCTGCAGTGGTGGCGGAGTGGCGGAGGACAGGCTGTGCTGTAGAGCCCATGAGCTGGTGCTGCTGGCCAGACTTTTTCTGCTCATTAAACCTTTGAGTGTTTTGGGCTCATAAACTTTGTAAACCCGTGAAAGCCCTTAGAGAAAAAAGAAAGATAGATCTTCCTATATCTACTTTTTCCTCTGAGGATATTTTGAAAGACTTAAGACATTATTGTATTATGTATAATAGTGAAAAATTAAGAGGAAAAACACTAATAGTTCAGAAATATTAACAAAAACACCGATGGTTCAGTAAGGGCCATGGTCACAAAAACAATATTAGCCATACAATGTAATATTCTGTAACCATTAAAGAATTACGGAAAATTACTTAGACAACAATGCTAGGTTTAAAAAAAAACTGCATATGAGACTGTATAATATCTTAATTTTTGAGTTTGTTATCAATAGGCTCTAATCCAATATGATTTTTTAAAAAATATGTTTATATGCGAACAAAAGACTGGAAGACTATACACTGAAAAGGTTAATAGTGTTTGCTCCAATTAGTAGGTTTGCTGACCATTTACATTTTTTTCCTCATACTTTTCTTTAAAGTTTCAAGAGTGGACCTCTGGTTTTGAAATGTATACATGCATGTTGAAGGAAAAGAAAACTGGAACACTACCTAGTTAGCCCATACTGACACTTTCAAAACAAAAGTAATCCATATGGATAGTATGTTGTCAAAGGAAATCATATTTAATAGTTAATTTTGTATCTTTCCAGAAATTTTGTATTCATATTGTCACCATAAATCTTTAAAAATATCTACACAAAGGGGTCATTCATATTACATAATTTTACACGTTGCTTTTCTCGCTTAGTATTATAAGCAAAGATCTTCCTGTATTAACGTAAACAGATTCCCTCTCATTGTCTGTGCTGGTTGCATAGTGTTCCATTGTATGGATGATTTTTGTAACCTTTTGCCTATTGCTGAGTATTTATGTTGTTTCCAATTTTTTGCTATTTATAAAAAACAGTGAACTTCTTTAACATGTAATTTGTTGTACTTTTTAAAGTATATAAATAAATAGGGGAAATTTTTTGCAAGTATATAAAAAGGGGAAATTGCTACCTTAAAGTGACACGCATTTTTAAATGTTGATAAGTATCACCAGGTTGTTCTGCCAAAAGATTATATCAGTTTATGTTCATCTGTACCATCACATGCTTGCCAGCCAGCCCTGGATATTATCAAACTTTACCGATTGTCAGTATGAAACATATTTTTCAGTTTTGGTTTGCACTTCTTTAATTATGAGATTTTGGGTGCCATTTTACACTTATTGGCCATTGTTATTTCCTTTTTGAGATGTGTCAGTTCATGTGCTTTGCCCGTTTTTCAATTGGGTAATTGTTCCTTTCTTTATTGATTGGTACGAGCTCTTTGTAAGTTAAGGACATAAGCGTTTGTCTATCAGATATTTTGACTCAGTTTTTAATTTTTTTCTACACAGTTATAAATTGACAGAAGTTTTAAAGCTTTATACAGCAAATTTATCAGTCTTTTGTCACTTCTGGTTTTGTGTCTTGCTTAGAAAGCCTTCATTTGAAAATTATGGAATAAATTAATCCATATTTTCCTCTAGGACTTCCCTGGTGTAATTTGTTTGTTTAAAGTAGAAATTAGAATCTATAGCCCCTTTTGTCCCAGGTCTCAGATGTCTCATGTAGCTCATGGAGAAATATTGTCTTATGTTACTTTTCCGTGTAACAAGGACAATTTTGCAATAGTTTCAATGGGAAATCCTTAGGCATCCACCTTATAGTCCTGATTTGGCCCCTTTTGATTTCTTTTTGTTTCCTAATCTTAAAAAATCTTTTTTTTTTTTTTTTTTTTTTTAATATTTAATAATTTTTTTTCATTGGTAGTTTAACATTGGGTAAAACTAGGAAAAAAAGTAAAAATCTAAATGGCTTAACAATGTATTCTGCCACTTCACAGCACAAACTTAACATTTGGTGTACAATTTTATTTGCTGTACAAAAACCATGGAACCGTTATGTATAAGCTGAGCAGAGCACAGGAAGTTTGATATCCTAGGCCATTAGATAAATTTTGTTGTTCAGAATACATATTTTAGCAATGATTATAAATTTGCTCTGTTTCCCTCCACCTAAGCAGCACAAAAACACACAAGGGAATGGGCATACTCCAAAACTACAATTTGTATGTACGATCCTTTAAATTCTCATTTGTATATTTTACGGAATTATCTGAATTATTTCCACATCTGTTGAATATATTTATAACATTTTACAAGATTTCTAAATTATACTCCAGACTCCATTTGTACATAGCACAGGGATTAATTCCAAGCTACCGCAAGATTCCTATCTTTGGTTGGGTTCACAATCCAAGTTATTCTGTATAGTACCATGTGACCAGTCAAGTCCCACCATCTTAGAATATCCCCAAAGCTAATTTATAAACAAGAGATTAAGATAAATTCTTGAATAGGCGACCTACCTGCCACAAAGGGGCATTAAGCTGATGAATCACCACATTCAATTGATGATTTCTTGCAAAGGCTACAATCGCATCATTGCCAGCAAAAGTACCAGGCTTTGCCAAACTGGCCACTGCATGGAAATAGGAAAGAAAAATTAAATCTTTACAATGGAAAAATCCAAATGAAACATACTTTGGTATTTAGTTCCAAATAACGAAAAATAAGAATGTATATCTGAAAAGTCCATTAGCTTTGTCACAGTCTAGGAATTTAGCTGGTTGAACAATACACAGACTGCTACTCAGGACACTAATCATTCATAAAGCAAGGATCCATTTATTTTTACTCCTTCAATAAGTATTTACTACAATCCCTCACACTCTTCCTTTCCAACTTGGCCCCAGCAGAATGGGGCTCCCACAAAGGAGGAGGACGAGGACCATTCTGCTGTCAACAAGGTGGTGACACCAGAATACACCTCAACATTCACAAGCACATCCATGGAGTGGGCTTCAAGAAGTGTTTCCCTCAGACACTCAGAGAGATCCAGAAATTTGTCATGAAGGAGATGGGGACTCCTGACAGACACATTGATACCAGGCTCAACAAAGCTGTCTGGGCCAGAGGAATAAGGAATGTCCCATGCCGTATCCATGTGTGGTTGTCCGGAAAATGTAATGAGGATGAAGATTTTCCAAACAAGCTCTACACTTTTGGTTACCTATATACCCGTTACCACTTCCAAAAATCTACAGTCAGTCAATGTGGATGAGAACTAACCACTGATCATCAAATAACGTCAAATGAAGTCATAAAACCTCAAAAACAAAAACAAAATAAAAAAATAAGTAAATATTTACTGATTATTTCCTACATGCCTATCTCTATAAAAGACGCTGAAATATAACAATAAACACAGTAATCATAATAGCTTGCATTAATGAATGCTTATTATGTGTCAAGCACTGGTCAAATCCCTTCTCACAGATTTTTACTATTAATCTGTAAATAAAAGAAGTATTATTATGCATGCCATTTTACAGATGAGGAAACTGGGGTGCAGAATAGTTAATAACTGTGCCCAAGGTCACGGAGCCAGCACACAGTGGCGTTTTCACCCAGGCAGCCCAACTCCAAGGCCCTGGCTCTTGGCCACTCATCAGTCTGGCGCAAACAAGTAGATAGACACTAATGATGCATAAAAAGCACTTCCAGGAGGGCATGTGTAGTAAAGAATTTGGCCTTGCCCAAATACCTTTATCCCAGGCTCCTGGGAGTTTACTTTGAAACCTTTGGCATTTCCAAAGGTGACAGGAGTCTCTTTAGTGATGAATTACATCTGATATGAGCCACCTGATACTGTGGTGGCCAGGTGGGAGGGTGGGGAGTTCAACCACTTAGACAAGCAGTTTAAGTCAATAAGCAAAGAAAAAAAAAAAACCAAAAAAATACAAAAAAACCTGTGTACACCAAAGTTGGGGTGAGCTTCCCTGGCTGACACTACTCGGTATGTACTGTCACACACAGATGCTGGGAGGATAATATGCCCTGAGGACAAGTGAAGCGTTGTGTTTGTACCCTTTCCCAACTGCCCTGTGATCTCTTCCTTTGGCTACTAACCATCTGTATTCTTTCGCTGTAATAAACCGTAACTGTTAAGTACGATAGCTTTCAGTGAACTCTGTAAGGATGGTTTTGGGAAACGCCAAACTTGTAGGTGGTGTCAGAAGTGACGGGAGTCTTGCAAGGACTGTGCCCTCAAACCTTGCAGTTTGGCTAACTCCAGGTCGGGAACAAAGGCCAGTGTGGTAGTGGGGAAGGGGAGGTAAGGTGTATCAGATAAGCTTCTCAGCTGAGACAACTGAGCTGATACCCAAAGGACGAGGAGGAGTCAGACGAGGGAGAAATGAATGATGTTCCAAGCAGAGGTGAGAGATTGTGGACTCTAGCACGGTGGGACCTGAGAAGTCTGAGGTTGGGGGTGGGGGATGAGAAAATGTGGGGAAAAAATGGTGAGACATGAGGGTAGAGAAGTAAGAAAATCACAGATTATGAAGGGCTAAAAAGTCTGGACTCTACCCTGAGATCAATGGGGAGCCACTGACAGGTTTTAGATAGAGGAAAAGTACATTTAAATCACCACTCTGGCTGCAACGTGGAAACCAGACTGAAGCGGTCAAGAGATAAGATACCAGTCCAAACAATATTGAGGAAATACAGGCAAATGGCCACAGAGGCCTGATTTTATGAGGCAGTGGCACACAAAAACTATCAAGATAGAAGTGACAAGAATGGATAATGAAGGCGTATGAGGAGCCAGGGAGAGGAAGCGTTAGGAATACTCAGGGTTTTGATCTGGGTATTTTTATAGCTGGGAGAAAAGATGTTGCTCATTCTCTGAAACCACAATCTAAAGAAAAGGAATAATCCTAAAGATACACCCAGCTGCAAAAAGGGTACCAGGTCCTCAACAGTTTAATGAATCACTCATTTATTCATTCAACAAATAGTTTATGAATGGCTACCAGACACCAGGCATTGCCACATTAGGAAACAAAGACACAGTCCCTGCCCTCAAGATCGCACAGTGTAACAAAGTAGACAGACATTAAAAACAGGTAACTATAACTTAAGTCTTAAATGATTACGATTTAAGAGTGATAAATGCAGTAAGTCAACCCTTCAAGCAACACACAAGGAGAATGTGCAGACTTCCAGTTTCTTTTCATTTCTGCTCTGGCAGTCAAAGCCACTTCTCATTTCTTTGATCCTCAATTCTTACATAGCACCAACCATCGGGCATGCATAATGACATTTCAAAAGAACACCTTTCCACAATCCATCTAAAGTGACCATCACATTGGCAAAGGAAGGTTTGGGTTAACTGTCCTGCCACACCCCCAAATCCACCACACGACCTTCAGGGATGATGTTCAAAGTGGAATTTCACATCACAAACTAGACAAAAAGTGATTCCAGGAAGAGGCACCGTCAGAACTCAGAGATTGGCATAAACCACACATTGCAACTTTTGCGGCTGTGTGTGGGTGCCTAACGATGGGTTCTTTCCCAGTGAGGAATGGGAAAGGCTTTGGGGTCACCAATAGCTTCCCTCTCGAACGCCCTCCTCCAGCTGCCCTCTGTCTTGCTAACAGTACAGCTGCCTAGGCGTTACCCAAGCAGAAAATGCAGAATCTCCCTCGTCTCCTCTCTCTACCCTCCTCACCTCCAGTGAGTTCTGTCAATCATACTGCCAAACCGTGGCTTGTTTTGGGCCCTACCCATTATCCTCAGTAGTTGCCTTGATGGAGACCCTCCTCTACTCTTATCTGGCCAATATGGAGAGCCTTCTAACTAGTCTCCATTCTCAGTCACTTTCAACATGGCCTCCACAGTTAGCTCTCTAAAACACAGGAATACTTCTCTCTTTCCTGATAAGATACAAAAAAGACTGAGCCCTGTGATGAAAATGCTACTTGTAAAATGTAAATATATCAGCACTTAGCATAGTAGATAATCAGTAAATATCTGCTGAAATTAAAGTTTAAAAGCTCACATGTCCCAGCTACTTGGGAGGCTGAGGCAGGAGGATTACTTGATCCCAGGAGTTTGAGGTTGCAGTGAGCTATAATGATGCCACTGCATTCTATCCTGAGCAACAGAGTGAGATCCTATCTTCCCCCTCCAAAAACAAACCAAAAAAAACCTCATTTGTATTTTCTTATTAGATTTGCAACTATTAAATTAGAATCAATTAAAATCCCTAATTGACTTGCCTCAAAAAAACATGTTGTGTTTGGGGTTGTGGTGAAAAATTAACATGATTTTATCAGTTTCTCCCACTATAAAAGTAATACATCACGGAAAAATCAGAAAAATCTACAGACGATAATTTAAAATACCATAGTCCCACCATCCCCAGATGGCTAATGCTAAGAGCTTATTTTAGTTATCTAATCTTCACAAAAAAAACCCTGTGAGATAGATGCTATTATTGTCTTCCTTTTATAGAATAAGTTTAAATAGAGTGAGTGATTTCTGAAAAATAAGTGAAGCTAAGAATTAACAAATGTTAGTATCTTTCCAGACTGTCTCTGTGTACACCTTTTAAAAAATGGGATCAATTTACATACCTACACACACTACTTTACAGCCTGTTTTTCTCACCCCACTGAATAAGAAGTCACAAACAGCTTTCCAGGACAATTTGCATCATCATTTTTATTAAGGGCATATACAGCTAACCCGACTGATTCCCAGCTGCCTACCATGCCACTGGTGACAGAGTAGGCAAATAAATATTTGTGGAATAAATGAAAGCCATAATTTATACAACCAAATCGCTGGCCGGGAGGGTGGAGGATGCCGATGGACTTAATTACCCAATGTATTACTCCTGAAGGATCCAGTGTCCCACGGTGAACCTACCATGCTTCTCAAAAGGAATGTCATCTTCTACAAAGGGTTCAAAATCTTCCCGCTGTTTTATCATGTAGTCCACTGTCTCCTGTCGGTGCTTGAGATGATTTCGTGAGTGTCCCTCCAGTTGATCACCAAGAGCTCTGAACAAGCAATTGCTATCAAAACAAAAATGTTGGTCAAGACCTTTCAAAAATGAACTTAGTTCATCTAAAACAATGATGTTCATGCCAGGCAATTCATGGAAATCTTTCATGCACCGAAGAGGTAAAGCCTCAACTCTTAACAGTCCAAGATTCTTCCCAGATCCTGGGAACAGAGCACTATTAAACCACATTACTTTCTTGAGAGGCAACAAGCAAGGACTCTACTCCCCACTTACTCTCGTGAGTCAGCCTCACGAGACTCACCAGAGTCTTTCAATTTCCCTGGGCCTTAGCTGCTTCAACAATTTGAGTTGGTGACACACTAACCACCTGAGTACAAGGACCAGCCCTTACAGGCCATTCCAAACTTAATGCCTATGATTCCCAGATCCCCTTCTAAAATGATGTTTTATCTATTGCCTTTTTCCCAAAACAAGTTTCACTACAGCTACCCAGCTAAGTTAGTCATTCATTTAAGAGAGAGTACCCACAAGATAGCAATTTGTCAACCTCCCAATACAAGCAACTGAACTCAACATCGTGTTTGAATCCTAAAAATATGGTGGAGAAAGAAAGCTATGAGAAGGAAAGTACTTGGACAACAAACTGTTGTACTCTGGAAAGACACTTCCCCCTTGCCTCCTCACCTGCCATCCAGAGAGCAACAGTGCCACTGTTCTTCCTGCCAAATAAAAACTTTAAACATGTTTTGTTTTTCTAAAATTAAAATGCTGGTAATAAACTACAAGAGTTATCTTCACTTTCAAACCCCTCAAAGGCTTCTAAAATTCCAAACTATATCACAAACACAGAAGCACAGATACACAGAGACTGAAGCAAGATAAACACAATCTGGTATCTTTAAAACTAAGGAAATAAACCATTCTGAAGCCAAACAGTTGCACAGTTTCACACCAAACTGTTTACTCTTCCAAATGAAAAACTATGATACTCTAATTCCAAAATAAAAACTCATTACTTTCAGAAAGATTTCAGATCTAAGTGTGTAAGAGAAAAAGGGTTTTTGTTTTTCAACTCAAAAAAGTTTTCAACAGAAAGCTGGAGAGAGGCAGGAATCTCTTCTAATGTATAAAGACTTACTTTTTTTTTTTTTTTTTGCAGAAGAAAGGAGAATTTAAACAAGAAAGATTCTACAAATAAGAAACCAAGAAGGTTTGCATCAACCCCAAGACAAGATTCTAGAAGGGAATAGGATATAGAGCTCTATAGGCTAGACTGAGGTGTCTTTTGCTAAAGTCTAACAATGAAAGTCTTTTTTTCAACCATGGGGGAAAAGTAAGCTAACGGATAAAACATTTTCAATTTTAAGCTTTTCTCTCAAACTTCTCTTAAACCTTTAGCATCTGCCACCACCAGTTTATCCTTGAATCTAGTTTAAAAGGTGGTACGATCTACCACAAAATTATATTATTTAGTTATTTTACATTTAATGTACCAAAATTCATGGTATTCTACAGAGTAACATGTTTGCTGAGAACTTTTAATAACATGGGCAAATGTTCTCCATATAAAGCTGAAACAGTAGGTATAAAACTGTAAACACTGCAAAAACTCAACCATGTTCATCTGTACACCATAAACATACACAGACATAGAAACACATACACACATGCAAAGAAAAAACACTGAAACAATCACTCGAATAGCTCTTACAATGTGCCAGGGACTGTTCTGAACACTTTAGATGTATTAAATGTGTTTACTCCTCACAACTCTCAAAACAGGTACTAATACCTGCCCAAGCTGGTAAAACTAGCAGGTAGTGGACCCAAGAGTCAAGCCCAGGCAACCTAGCCCTAGGCTGCACTCTCACTCAAATGTCAACACCAAAGTGTTAGGTGTAGTTACCTCCAGGTAGAAGAAGTAACTGTTAAATTTATTTCTATATATTAATATTTTTCTGTATTTACCAAACTTTCTTTGAGCTCACTAAAAACAAGTCAAGACAGACTGAAATCACTTCCTTTTCTGACAGGGTTATAAGACAGTGACACAAGAAACATGAAGAAACACTACAGTGACCTGGGGAAGTTCCGTTAGCAAGCCCAGCAAGAGCACTCAGGATACTCAGGAGAACAAAGCACCATTGTCCAAAGGCGCTCTAGGAGATCCAGGCTGTTTCCCGAGTCCACACCCTCACCCATTACAGTACAGCAGGGCTTCTCAACCCCACACTACTGACGTTTTGGGATCATTCTTTGCTGTGTCCTGTGCGCTATAGGATGTTTAGGAGCATCTTTAGCCTCTGCCCACTAGATGTCAGTAGCACACCACCACCTCCCTCCCCATCAGTTATGACAACCAAAAATGTCTCCAGACATTGCCAAATGTCCCCTGGGGGGCAAAATCATCCTTGCTTGAGAACCACTGTAAAACAGGGATATATGTAAGAGCTTGCATGTGAGTTCACAAAAACAACCAATTACATAAGCAGCACGTAAATGTTTTGGGTGCTCAATAATTTAGTATTAGACAACAGGGACAATACAGGTACCAAAAAACTAATGGATTCTCAGGCTGCAGTAACAGTAAATGTGCAGAAAAAAGAGAGGAAGGTTTTGTTCTATTCTTTGAGGTCAGACCATAGCTAGGGTACTGGGTACCATTCTCATGACTGCATTTTAAAAGAGACATATTCAGATGAGATGGTGCAGTTTTAGATTCCATAATACGAAGAACATGAAAAACTAGTGATGTTAAGCCTAAAGAAGCTAAACAGCTTCTTTTTTTTAAACATGTCCCTCAGGAGGACATGATAGCAGTCTCCAACTAGCATGTGAAATGAAAATTATACTTGCACAATAAAACTAAAACATGGGAACTATAGAAACATAGATTCTGGGAAATAAAAGGAAATTTTATCTTAGCCCCACAGGGATAGACTTACAGACTCAGGATCATGCAAATTTCTATCACTAGCAATCCTCAGCAATTGTCTAGATCTGTGCTGTCCAATACAGTAGCCAGTAGCCACATGGGACTATTAAGCAGTTGAAACGTGGTTAATCCAAGGTGAGGGGTGCTGTTAAGTATAAAATACTAGATTCTGAAAAGTTAATATAAAAAATGTAAAAGATTAAAAATGTTTATATTGAATTATATGTTGAAATATTTTAGATATAGAGGCATAAATAAAATATATTAAAATTAGTTTTGTCTGTTTCTTTTTACTTTTTTTTTTTTTGAGACAGAGTCTCACTGTGTTGCCCAGCCTAGAGTGAGTGCCGTGACATCATCCTAGTTCACAGCAACCTCAAACTCCTGGGCTCAAGCGATCCTCCTGCCTCAGTCTCCCGAATACCTGGGACTACAGGCATGCGCCACCATGCCCAGCTAATTTTTTCTATATATTTTTAGTTGTCTGATTAATTCTTTCTATTTTTAGTAGAGATGGGGTCTTGCTCTTGCTCAGGCTGGTTTCGAACTCCTGAGCTCAAACAATCCGCCCACCTTGGCCTCCCAGAGAGCTAGGATTACAGGCGTGAGCCACCGCGCCCGGCCTCTTTTTACTTTTTAATGCGGCTACTGGAAAAATGTTTAATTACATATATGGCTCACATTCTATTTCCAGGGACAGCACTGGTCAAGATCACTATTCTGGAAGCGTATTCCCTGACTAGGAACATCAGCATCACCGTGGAACTTATTAGAAATGAAAATTCTGGGGCCCTGCCCCAAGCTTACTAAATCAGACATTCTGGGGCTGGGTCCCAGCAATCTAGTACTTCCAGGTGTTTTAACTAGCACCCCAGGTAATTACGTTGCATGCTGAAGTCTGAGAAACACGAGTCTAGAATCCAGACTCTAAATCAGTTCTCAATTATGGCTGCATATAACAATCATCTGTGGAACTTTAAAAAAAAAAAAAATCAATTACCAGGCCCCACTGCCTAAGATTCTGGTGTCGCTGATCTAGGGAAAGACTAGACCCTGCATTTTTTCAACAGTTCCTCCCCAGATGATTCTAGCGTGGCACCGTGGTTGAAACCCGCTGAGGTAGGCACAAAAGACAGAACTGCTGCACGGGTGATGTAGGCACTAACGGATAATCAGACAAGACAACTTGTGAATGTCTTTCCACCACTAAGATCCCACAATATTAAAAACAAAATAAAAATTCAAAAAATAGAAATAGTAATCCCTAGGGCAACTACAAAAAAATAACTAAAAATATATGTAGTGAAAGAAATGACAAGGAATTAAAATAACACACTTGAAAACATCATTTAATACAAAACAAGGTAGTGTTTTTTTTAAAAGCCCATTTAGGCCAGGCACCGTGGCTCACCCCTGTAACTCCAGAGTTTGCGAGGCCGAGGCGGGAGGATCACTTGAGGCCAGGAGATCAAGACCAACCTGGGCAACACAGCGAGAACTTGTCTCTATAAAAAATAAAAATTACTAGCCAGGCATGGTGGCGCACACCTGAAGTCCTAGCAACTCCGGAGGCTGAGGGGGAAGATCACTTGAGCCCAGGAGTTTGAGGTTACATTGAGCTATGATCATGCCACTGCACTTCAACCTAGGTGACAGACAAGACCTTGTCTCTTAAAAATAATTAATTAATTAAAAAATTAAACTATGTGTTTGTGATAGAAATAATAGCTAAAATTAGTGATTCTTCAGTGTTTTAATTTTAGAACACTACTAATGAGTAATGTAATTTAGGGCTACATTTAGTAAGGTACAACTAGACACAGTTCAGAGAGATGCTAATATTGTCCTGTCTAATCCACTTACAGATTCTTTTCACACTATAGCCAATCATGGTTTTAAGGATAACATCAAGGTTAAACTATTTCTTTCTTGTTTTGAAAATGAATCCAATTTATGTGGGTCCACCCTCCAGACAGCACACCAAATATGAAGGTGGTCCATTATGTATTACAAAACCCTATAAGTCACTCCCTGACAAATCTATGCTCAGCTGACTCAATTCACGAACTATACTGCAAGATACTCAAGCCCCCACAGGTTCCAGAATGCTACAAGTACCATATTGCCTACAATGAACATGCCCATAGCTAGATACTGTATCAAGCTGTTTGTTACTGTAATCAGATCAGAATGAAAAGAGAAAAGAGTGGAGACTGAAAACTATTTTTTAAAATAGCACCGTAACTTCATTATTTTTCACCCTGAGAGTCCTTAATAAACATGAAGAATCTGGCCGGGCATGGTGGCTCATGTCTTTAATCCTAGCACTTTAGGAAGCTGAGGCGGGATCACTTGAGGCTAGGTATTCAAGACCAGCCTGAGAAACACAGGGATACACACAGATGAAAGAACGAAAAGAAAGGAAAGGAGGAATGCAGAGAAGGGGAAAGGGGAAGGAAGATTAGCCAGGCAGGGTGGCACACACATGTAGTCCGAGCTTCACAGGAAGCTGAGGCAGGAGGATAGTTTGAGCCTAGGAGTTCGAGGCTGCAGTGAGCTATGATAATTCCACTGCACTCTAGTCCGGGCAACAGAGCAAAACCCTCTCTCTCTCTCTCACACACACACACACACACACACAAATGTGTTGATACCAATCCATCACAAACACAGGAAACACCACCCAGGACAAAGCCTGTCATCACCACATTCGAAAGGGCCACAACACTAAAGAGGGCTGAACCCCAGTTCATCTCACCGGACCCAGCAAAAAATTTCGAACATAAGGGGGTTAGCTTCATGAAGCGCACATGAGAAATATCGTCTTATCTAACACTGCCCAAATAGGGCCCTCAGGAGAGAGAAATGAGCATTCCAGTGGAGTCGATCTCTGCAGCCTCGCCGCCCCTTACTTCTACCCTTGTACCCTATACTCCTTTCATCCTCAACAACTTGTAGACCTCCCAAAAATAATGTGTTCGTGTGCCTCTGTGTACCCTACGCCTCAGACTGGAATGTTCTCGTGGCATACTCCTATCAGTCCTTCATGACCCAATCAGAGTATGACCTCCTCTGAGAGGCATCTAGCACGGTGAATTTGATGAGCATTTGCTGAAAGAATGAAAAGGCCTTCCAGACCACTTCAGGGAGTGGTAGCCACTTCCTTCTCAATAATAGTACCACTGTAATTAGTCACCGTTATTAAGAATAGATCAAACTATTTTAATTATTTATATCATCCGTTCTCAAAGTGTAGCCCAGGGAACCGAGGCAGTGGGAAGGTCTCTAAGACCCTTTCAGGGTATCCACAAGTTCAAAACTAAGATGTTATTTACCTTTTTCATTCTCATTCTCGCGAGTGTACAGTGGAGTTTTCCAGAGGCAACCTGATGAGCCTATCACTCTGATAGCTAATGTAATATGTTTGTGCATTCTTATCTTTAAAGATGTCTGTTTTACTTTCTAATAAATATTATTAACCCATATAAACAAAAGCTCTTTGGGTTCCTCAATAATTTTTAAGAATGCAAAGAGGTTCTAAGACCAAAAACTTTGAGACCCGCTGTCATGTTTCTCCCTTACAAGGCTATGAACTCCTTAAGTATCTTAATCATCAATATATTCCCAGCAGCACTTTACTCAAGCAATGTGTGCTGAATTAACTAGAGAAGTATGCTCTTGGCGGGAGGGTGGAGAGGTAGTATCCCCCAAGTTTCCCATAACCTTATGAAAGCCCCCTCAAGATTTGACAACTCCCTGCGTTCTGATTCCAGCTCATAAGCAACTATCTTTTAAGTATTTCAGTTTTCTGGGCACCCTGACATTGGGAAACCATGCCCAGTGTACCAGACGAGCAATCTAATCATTTACAAGGAAGAGCCCCACATCGCACCCCAATTCCACTATATTCAGTAGGTATTTTGGCTTATATAGCAGTGCTTTGTGCTTGGGCTAGCTGGCCTCCCTCTATATTTTTACCTGTCCTTCAGCAAAAATGTACTGAGTGTCTTCTATGTACCAGGCACTACGTTAGGCTCTGATTACATCTTAAGGAAAAATACCAATGCAGGAGTGTGGTGAACTCTTTGTGAAAAGAAAGAAATCCACTTTGCCTGAAGCACTGAGAGAATACAGGAAAGGTGGGAAGAGTATATCAGGGCCAGTTCACAAACAAGCTTGCTCAAGAAGGTGCAATGTAATGTGAAATCAGGGAAACACCTTCTTCCACAGTTAATATCTAAGGTGATTCCGCATGGTCTTAGCTTCATCTTATTCTTCCCTCTGCCCAACCTGAGCACTCAAATACAGGGAGGAAAAAACAAGAACCAGGCTTATTGTCTCTTCCAGGGTGACACAAGTGGCAACCAGACCCCCTCATACCTGCCCCTGCAATGAGGACACTAACTGTTCTCATTCCCTCTCCCCTACCCTTTTCCCAATCATACTCCTGGATCCATATCCCCTTTCCTGAAACTGCTTTTCCTGCCCCCATTCTCTCTCTCCAGCCTCCACTTATTTATTCCGTGTTCTCTCAAAAAGCTGGATCTGGATTCCAGTCTAAGCCCCATGCAAGCTCGGGTAAGCACGTTTGCTTACAGAGGAGAAACTGAGCCCCATATAAACAAGAATTAGAGAAGGTGCCTTCAGCTCAGTAAGAAGACCTAATTTCCCAAAAGGGAGCAACATCCAACAACAAGGACTCAAAGGTGGCAAAGCATTCTACCAAGTGGGGCTTACACCTCCCTATATCTGTCATTATGACTCTTCAAATAACTGGCTCATGTCATGTCTTCAGGTCTCAGCTTAAATGTCACCACATATAGAGACCTTCCTGGCCACCAATCCAGCGGACCGGTTCCCACATTCTCTCTCAGGACCCACTTTCTATTTCGCTGGCAGCGTCCACCACGATTAGGGCCCTCTGGGGTCACTGTGAGAGTCTCGGGGTGAGGGGCCTCGTCCACCTCGCTCGCCGCTGGAGGCCCTGCGCTCGGAGCAGCCGCTACCTGGCAGGAGGCGCTCGGGCCGCCCCGATGAATGGATGGACGGGAGCGGGTGACGGTCGCCAGGTCAAGCCCGGCGGGTCCCCCGGCGCCGCCTCCCGCGCTCCCGGCCCGCCTCACCCGTCCCCCGGCACCTCCCGCAGCTTCAGCCCCAGGGCCTGCAGCTGGTTGGCGAAGCTGACGAACTCCTCCTCGCAGCCGCCGCCGCCGCCGGACTCCGGCCGGTTCCGCCGCTCCTTGGCCAGGGCCCGACGCGCCGCCCGCTCGTCCCGCTTGCGCTCGACCTCGGCTTTCCGGCTGCCGCTGCCCGGCCGGCTCTTGGCCGCCTGCTTTCGGGACATGACCCTGGCCCGCGGTCCGCAGCGGTAGAACGGAAAAGCCACAGGACCGCGGGCGGCCGCCTCAGGTGCGGAAAAGGCGAAGCGGCGCGGGCGACGGAGCCCGGCGACGGCGACGCGGCCAGCGCGCCTGCGCCGGCGCCGAGTAAGCCCGGTCAAGTGACGGCCCTACGCGGTCCCCGCCCCCTCCGCGGGGCTCGGCGAGCAGGAGCCATTGAGAGCTCGCCTGGTAGAGCTAGAGGGGCACCCCTCTTGGTTCGTTCTAGTCCGCCCTCCAGCGGTAGGTTGTACTCAGCGTGAGCGCTGGTAGGAACAGACAAGAACGAAGCAACGGGAAAAGTCAAGGGTAGACACGGAGGATGGCGGAAAAGTGGAAGATGAGCAGTGGCAAAAGTTAGGAAAGCAAGGGAACAAAAAAGATTTAAACTCTTGCTGTGGGCCGACGGTTGCGATAGGCACTTTCACATGGCTTATTCTTAATGATCCCCAAGTTACAGGACACTGAATCTGAGAAGAGAGATTCTGTCATTTCAAGATCACAGCTAAGAGGCAGAGCTTCGCCCTGGCTCCAAAGCCCACACACTTGCTTATTTAGTCCTGCCCTTGGCCTCTCCGCCTGCCCTTGTAACTCCAGGAAGAGGCAGCCCTTCTGTCCAAGACCACTGACTGGCTCCTCTAGAAATCTAGACTCCATCCTAGGGTGACCATCCCGGGTTTGCCTGCACTAAGTGTTTTCTTGGGATGCGGGAATTTTAGTTTTAAAACTGAGACAGTCCTGGGGAAAACCAGGACTAGTTGGTCACCCTAATCCACACCCACCTGGTCTGGAACCTAACTAACTCTGTCAGTAATCCCTTCCTCTTCCTCATCCTCACTACTCTTTCGTAAACCTCTCTCTCCCCGCAATAATACCACCATCTTCTCCTCCTAACCAATCTCTTTCACTATCCCTGGGAATGTTCCTAATGTTTCTGCCCTTAATAATCTGATTTTCTCACTCCACCTACAAGTCCCCGTTTGGCAATAGCCTCCATTTGCCCAGTTTCAAATAGCATCTCTATTTATCATCGGTATGTAAATAACCCTCATTTCCCGTGCAAAGTGCCAGGACCCAGAGAAATGACGAATGCCCTCAGGGAGCCCAGAGTCCAGTGGGGGATATAGGCAAGGACACAGCAATCACAATACTGCGTGACAAATGCTGTCAAGAAGGAGGTACAGGGTGTCACGGGGAAAAATGAAAAAGGGAGTGAAAAATGTAAAATGGCTTCCCCAAAGAGCTGAGTACTAAACTGAAGCTTAAAGGATGAGTGGAATCTGGCCAGACCAGAAAAAGTTCAGAGCAGAGGAGATTGTGTCTCCAGCACCAGAGCAGCTTTTTGAGGAACAGGAGGAAGTTCAGTCTGACTGAGCCATGAGGCAGGATTGGAAGGAAGGGCCACATCTGGCAGGATCTTGTAGGTCATTTGAAGAGGTTTAGCTCAAGTCCTTAGAGCCACGGGAGCCACTGAAGGGTTTTAATCAGGAGACCAACATATCATGCTCATGTGTAGAAATATGACTGTATCTATACTAGAGAGAATGGGTTGAAAGGGGAATGCCAGATGGAGGCTCTTGTAGGTGTCCAAGGACAGGTGATAGTGATGGCTTGGGCTGAGGTGGAGGAAAAAGGAGGTAGATTGGAAAGACAGATATCACATTTCCGTAAAAGTTCATGAAAGAAACTGCACTGCAGCATGGAATGTTTCACCTGCTTTGCAGTTTCTCCTTTACAAATTATTCCCTTGTTCTCAGGAAGAGACAGTGCGAATTGTGACTGGCCTCACTCTTTTTTGCCCAGACATTTCAAGGTCTGCTCTGATCCCTCTGCTTGTATTTCATAAAGTTGGGAGGCAGTGTTGGGAGTAGAAAACTCCCTGGATGGGATGGCAGAGACCTAGGTTCCGGTCCAGGTCTGTCAGTAACTGACTCTATGATCTTGGGTTAGTTGCTTACCTCCCTAACTTCCTTTTCCTCATCTGTAAAATGGGAATAATGACAGTGAACACCAAATATAATCATAATGATAGTATTGACTGACTTTCATGGTGTTTACTGTGTGCCAGGCACCATTCTAATTTCTTTACAAATACTCTCTTATTTAATTATTATCACAACCCAATGAAATATGTACTATCTTTATCCTGACTTCATGGATGAGAAAACTTCAGCACAGAGAGGTTAAGTAACTTACCCAAAGTCACATAACTAGTAAATAGCAGAGCCAGGATTTGTAGCCAAGATATCTGGCTCCAGAATGTGTGCTCTTAACCACTATATTATACTACACATGAAATTTTTCATAAACCACAAAGCACTCTACATAATACATGAATTTATTCCACTAATAAATCTCTTACACTTCCCATACTTGTTGCTGATACGGTCTTTCTACCATCTCTGTTGTCTCACATCACTATTGTCTGATTGTCTGTTTAACATTTTTGGCATTGAAGTGAATCACAAGTATTTAAAGCCCAATTGGCCTAGATTTCCACCCCAGTTTCACCTTAGGCAAGTTAACTTCTGAACCTCAGTTTTCAATTCTGTAAAATGACGATAATATAAGAATCGGAAGGAGAGTTGTAAAGATTGAATAAAAATGTAAAGTTCCAGGTATGCAGTAAGTACCCACTTAATGAAGTTGTTTGAATCATTCCTCTGTGGAAATGTCACAGGCTCAGGAGCAAACACTGACATTGCAAACTTCAGAAACCAGGGAAGAAGAGTTTTTCACCACAAAACACGTGGAAATGCAGACTACTGACATATTAACAGAAATGCAAACACTTGCCCCTCTTGTAAAAATCTTTTCTTGCATAATCCCTTAGCCTTTCAGCCCAAGCATTGAATTTTGAATGAACTAGTTTCTCTTCTCTCAGCAGAGGCCAGCGTTAGACAGTGTCTCTCCTTAAGTGCAAATCAATACTGCTTATAAATTATATCTAAAGGCCAAAAGGAAAGAGAACTTGTAAATAAAATGAATACTCTGCCAGCTTCAATAGTTTAATAAAAAGAATCATCAAACCTCATTGGGTAGTATTTAGTACAATTTAGTAAAAAGTGTGACTAACAGAATTTTAGCAAAGAAATGCAGCTTTAGGACTTTCAAGAACATACCACCAAGGGCGTGGAGAAATGAGAACTCTCACACACCACTGTTGGGAGGTAGATTAGTCTAGCTACTTTGGAGGGCAGTTTGGATGGTATCCGGTAACATGTTAAATGTCCAGTGTCTACATCTCACTATTGATCCTAAAAATAGAAATTCTACATCCCATTATCTATCCTAAAGCAAATAACATGCACATACACTAAGAGGTATGTCCAGAGATGTTTAAGGCATAATGGTATGTAACAGCAAGTAACTAGAAACAAGCTAAATATCCGTCAACAGGAAAATGGCTTCTTAAACTATGAAACAGCCATTTATTCAATACCATGCAACAGCTTGAAAGAAGGAGGTGGCAGGACAATGAGGCAGGTCTAGATGAACTCACGTGGATAGCCCTCCTAATCATGTGGTTGAACGAAACAGCATGAAAAAGCATGCGGCAGAATGGTCCATTCTGTGTAGGCATTATGTAAAACACAACAACAACAATAAAATCAAACAAAATGGAAGAACTGTACTTTTTCTACAGATATGTATACAGACTTAAATATGTAGAAAATGGTCTGGAAAAACACACACCAAAGTGATAAGAGCAAGGAGAGAGTGAAAGTGACTTCATCCTTATCTCATACATATTTTCTAAACGAGGGCAAAGTGTTCATGTATTTATGTGTACAATTAAAATTAATACAATTTTTACTAGACTAACGAAATCTATTTTTTCCTTCAAATTGAAGCTCTGTAGAGTTCTTTTGGGGATCTGCTTTTTCAGCTAACATGAATTTGTAATAAGCATTTTGCTTTCCTCTATAAATAGGTATTTCCAAAGTCTTTAAGAGTCTTGGGACCCTTTTTAGGCCCCTTCCTTTTGCTTTCCCTTTGCTGCGATAGTGCAAAAAGATAAAGTCTGGTCATCATGTGTGGTGTATGTGTCACATCTGTAAACCTATATCTTGCTCTTGCCCTATAATCCTATCTTTCTCACCTCAATAAACCTCATTTTCGTGCTTGCCTTACTTTGGCATTTCTGATCATTCTTCGTCCATGAGCGCGCCAAAAACCGACATTTCAGACTGAAACCTGACAACGTGACTCTTTAACATGACACTTTCATCTAAGCTCCATTTAACAACAGTGAAACTTAATCTGGAGTCCCAAAATTTATGTAAATATTAAATAAACTGCTGTTTGTCTTACATCTAGATACATGATATACTCAGAGAATAAATTTTGCTTAGATATTATTTTCAAAGACAATCAAAAAGTCTTTGAAAATTATTTTCAAAGTCAATCAAAAAATGACAAGCCCCTGATTTTTACAAGATTCTGTCAAGTATAAAAGTTATATAAAGACAGGTTTCCAACTCAAAAGGAAATATTGTACCTAAATGAAATATAAATACATATATCAGTAGATATGACGGAAAAAGAAAACCCTAAAAAAAAAATCCATGAAATATCAAAGTGGCTTTGACCTCTTTTCACTTTTTATGTTTTTGTATTTTTGTGCACAATTTATGTTATATTTTTACTTAACTGTTTGAATTTTGGGAAATTCATCCCAAATCATCCATATCCAAACTGTCCCTGATTTATTACTAGAATTTGAATTAATAATATTTCCCTCTATCTGATGGGCACGGGGAACATACGTAGATATCAAATAATCGGTTAGGACAAAGAGCATCCTTTCACCCCACCACCCAGACTCACTCCACGAGTGGACTTGGCAGAGGATGGGCGCTCTGTGCGGGTGGTTGGATGGCAGAGCCTCTGGGAAGGATGAATTGAGGATGGAGAGTCTCTGGTACCATTTCATCATTTGTTCTTGACGTTGTGAAAATGCAACACAATGGACTGTCTTCCATGACAGTCTCCTAGTGGGCCCCAGGGAAGAACGTTATTCAACAAAAGTCTTTTTTTCTCTCTCTCGGTTATCACGTGTTTCTGCTTCTGTGGTGGTGGTGATTTGGGGCACGTGTGTTCACATGGGCGCGTCCACACACACGTGGAGTTTTGTGATTCCATCGTCCCTTTCCGTTTGTGGTTCCCGCTCTCGGTGGTGGTTGCTCATCCCCTGAACGCCTCTGTCTGAGCGTGTCCTCTTCCTTTGGAGTTCCAGTGCCCCTTTTGTTTCCTGTGTTTGGTGTAGGGTGGACCAAAAAAAGTACAGTTCTGAGTGGTCAGATGGAACTGAATCCAATTCCCATTTCCACTGCTTATAAGCTGTGTGGCCAGCAGTATTTTCCATAATCTTTCCAAGCTCCACTTTCCTTATCTGGAAAATGCGAACGGTTGTGGCATCTTCTCCAGGTTGTTCCGACCCTAACAAAATACGTGGAGCATAAGTGCTAGTTTCCTTCCACCTCTTTCTGTTAACTTCTCTTTTTGTCCTTCCTCACCACTGCCCATTCTCTCTATTTTCCCTTAAATGGCTATAAAACCAAAATATATTGCATATATTAAATCATTTATATACGTAAAATGAAGCATTTAATATCTTCCATTGTAACTTTTTCTAGAAACTACACGATTGCTACAAACCTACAGAAATAGAACATTTTATGTTGCTCTCAAGGGGAATAAAAGACACCCATCTTTGTTTGTATGTGACCCTCACTTGATTTTTCTACTCCATCAGTGTTGGGGAAAGATGGTCGTGGGGTGGGGGTGGGGAACTTCTGTCCCTCAAGTTCCTTCAATAAACTTGGTAACTATTTTTTTTTTTTTTGAGACAGCGTCTCACTGTGTTGCCCGGGTTAGAGTGCCATGGCATCATCCTAGCTCACAGCAACCTCACACTCCTGGGCTCAAGCGATCCTCCTGCCTCAGCCTCCCAAGTAGCTGGGACTACAGGCATGCGCCACCATGCCCGGCTAATTTTTTTCTATATATATTTTTAGTTGTCCAATTAATTTCTTTCTATTTTTAGTAGAGACGGGATCTCACTCTTGCTCAGGCTGGTTTAAAACTCCTGAGCTCAAACAATCCTCCCACCTCGGCCTCCCAGAGAGCTAGGATTACAGGCGTGAGCCACCGCGCCCGGCAAAACTTGCTAACTCTTGAGCTGCAGATTCATCTTTACAGCTCCAGAGCAATTTCCCTGTTTGGTGCCTCCGTGCCAAAGATCCTAACTGCACACAGTGTTTGTGCTAATCGTCATCCTTCATAAACTAATTACCTGCAACCGCAGCATGGGCTCCAGTGCAGGGACCCCATCCTGCGGCACAAATGGACTAACCAGGCAGGGGAGGGGAAGTGGACGCCTGTCCCTTGGGGCACACAAGAGGGCAGCAGAAAGACAGACTTTGCGATTTGGAGACGACCCGCTGTCAGCCTGACTTTCCAGCAAGTCAAAAGGAATCGGAGGCTTATCGAGCAGAAAAGGACATTAGACATGAACTTAGTCCAACTCTGCCATTTTCTAGATGGGGAGACTGAGGCCCCAAGAAGGTAAGCTGGATCTGTGGGTCCCATTAGCTGGTTAGTAGCAGAGCAGGAACTTGAAGACACATACCCCATCGTCCCCAGGGTGCACTCAACAACTTTCTCTCTTTTCTCTCTAATAATAAACATAGAGATTTTTCTGATATAAAAAATATAACATGTTTATGAGAGAAAATTTAGAAAGACATTAAAGAAAACATAATCGCCCATACTTCCACTCTCAGTGATAATGATTGTTCCCATTTTGGTGCATTAGGCTGAACCAATGAAATTGTTGATATTTGACCATTTTTAACCTACAAAAATGACAATTTCATGTGGTTTAACCTAATATCTCCCTCCCACTTTTCTCCGCAACCAACATAAAACCATTTTTAAATGCAAGACTGCTATGGTACTATATGTGCATATATGTGTGTATATTTTTAAAGCATGCCTTTTTAAATGAAATATTAGCAATTTCAAATATGTATAGAGAACAATACCATGCACACGAGTACGCCTACCACCCCTCCCTTGAGAAATAAAATGTCACATATACAATTGAAGCCCCCTATACATCCCTCCCAGGAGGAAATCCCTCCCTACCACCTTGAGGTAACCACTCTCATAAACCTGGTGTTTATCATACATGGGTTTGTATTATGAAACAATATGCAGTATTGTTTAGCATCTTTAACTTTATACAAATGAGACCAAGGTGGATGTATCTTTTGTGACTTTTTGTGTTTACTAAACATTATAGATATTTTTGAAATTTATCCATGTTGATACATATAGATTTTGTTCACTCATTTTCTGTTTTTTTGCTGTTAAATATTCAGATTTGCTATCTGCCTCTCTCCGCTCGACAGGTCTCCTCCATGGTGGGGACTCTGTCTCAGTTATCTATGCTACCCAAGAGTCCCCACAAATGGTTGCAAGAAGTGAAAAACTGAAAACTATGTGCCTGAAAAGCCCAGACTTGTCTGTGGGACTCAAGGCAGGCAGCACCAGCGATTAGAAGGCGCTCGTGTCTGGGAGAGGCAGACATCAAAGCTGAGCATGTCATTAGGATGCCATTCTCTCTCGACAGACTTTGAGTGCAGGGGCGTCCGGTCCATAACTGCAGGGGAAGGCAGAGCATTAGGGAAAGCTTCCAGAAGGCCCAGAACCCATTCCAGAAACATGAGTGGGTCCCTTTCACCATGGCAACCAAAAGCCCACATTTGCAGATAAAGGCATTTATATCTTCTCAGGATTCTTTGGTTAAATCTATAAAACCAAGTTTTTTGGACCATTAAACTGTACGATTGGTAGGAAATGGCATTGCTGGAGCCTTGAAACACAGACCACAAAAATAGTAATAACGACGCCTTTCGTACTCAAAATCCACCTGCCCCTGAAGAGTTTACAGCTACGGGAATAATAATAAACCACAGCAGCAGTGTGGCATCATGGCAAGAGTGTAGGGGCTCTGGAATCAGATGAGCTGAGTGGAAATCCTGTTGCTTCCATTTCCTAAATGTGCGACCCTTGGCAAATTATTTCACCTCGTTCAGTTTCTCTCTCTTCATCTGCAAAGTAGAGTTACTGAGATAGGAAGACTCATGCACTGCTGGTGGGACTGCAAACTAGTACAACCTCTGTGGACAGCAATATGGAGATACCTCAAAGAGATACAAGTAGGTCTACCATTTGATCCAGCAATCCCATTACTGGGCATCTACCCCAAAGAACAAAAGACATTCTATAAAAAAGACATCTGCACTCAAATGTTTACAGCAGCACAATTCACAATTGCAAAAATGTGGAAACAACCCAAGTGCCCATCAATACACGAGTGGATGAATAAAATGTGATATGTGTATACCACGGAGTTCTATTCAGCCACAAAAAACAGTGGCAATATAGCACCTCTTGTATTATCCTGGATAGAGCTGGAGCTCATTCTACCAAGTGAAGTATCCCAAGAATGGAAAAATAAGCATCACATGTACTCACCAGCAAATTGGTTTTAACCGATCAACACTTAAGTGCACATACGGTAGTAACGTTCATGGGGCGTGGGGCAGGTGGGAGCGGGGAGGAAGGGATGGGTACACACACACGTAATGGATGCAGTGCGCACCGTCTGGGGGATGGACAAGCTTGAAGCGCTCACTCAGGTGGGGCGAGGGCAATGTACGTAACCTAAACATTTGTATCCCCATAATATGCAGAAATAAAAAAGAAAAAGAAAGAGTTACTGATGCCTACCTTGCCGGTCAATGGCTATAAACTGCCTGGTATAAAATGTGTACCCTATAAATGGGAGCAATTTTTGTTGGCAGATTAGGTTTAACTATTGAACGTGGACATGGCTGTTGACAGAGAATGACCTCCTCATAGTTACGGAAACCCTGCATCTCATTGTGACTGCTGGTCCTGTCCAGTAGCTGGGAACCATTACTCTCAGCCTTTCACCGGACAGAACGTGCCCGTCCAGTGAAGAGGACACATCTGCCGACAGCCCGCTGCCTTCGGGCCTGTGTCCATTTCTCTTCTTGGAGAAGATGGAACGAATAAAAGGGTGTGTAGCAGCAAAGTTCAAGAGAGACCCTTTCCTAGAGAGAAGAGCTCTCAGATAAATAGAAGGTGTCCAAGCCCACTCAAGAGTCCCCTGTGAAATTTCCAGGTGCAAAAGTATAAACTCACCTGGAAGGAGGGGAAACCACGTGCTTCCTCCCCTGCTACTTCCCAGGCAGCGTCTCATCGTTCTCAGAAGAAGAAAGAATTGGGGTCAAAATGAGCCCCCCCTTGGAGTAGATCTATTCAAATAAATGAGTATTTAATATTTGTATTTACAGCAAATCATAATATTACACACACACACATATATACTTTTTTTTTTTTTTGAGACAGAATCTCACTGTGTTGCCCTGGCTAGAGCGAATGCCATGGCGTTAGCCTAGCTCACAGCAACCTCAAACTCCTGGGCTCAAGCAATCCTTCTGCCTCAGCCTCCCGAGTAGCTGGGACTACAGACATGTGCCACCATGCTCAGCTAATTTTTTTTCTATATATTTTTAACTGTCCAATTAATTTCTTTCTATTTTTGGTAGAGACAGAGTATCGCTCTTGCTCAGGCTGGTCTCGAACTCCTGAGCTCAAACAATCCGCCCACCTCGGCCTCCCAGAGTGCTAGGATTACAGGCGTGAGCCACCGCGCCCAGCCTATATATACTTTTAATTAGCCTTTATTTTAATTTGCACAGCCAGAACTGCTGAGATTTCTCCATTTTGTGGTGAAAAATAAGTCATATTGTAAAAGGTGCACACCATTTGACTCAAAAATAAGCATTCGGGCATTTATTATCATAGAGAAAAATGGTAAGCAACCTAAATGTTCACCATTAGGGGATTTTTCTAATAAATAAGGATGCCACCATACCATAGAATAATCAGTAACTGTTCAAAATAGTCTCATAGAAAATGATAGACCAAACGAACAGAATGATGTCTACAGTGTGTTATTGGGTGAAAAAAAAAGAAGTTTGCAAAGAGGGATGGCTTCCATTTTTGTAAAAAGACACATATACACACACGGAGAGAAAGAATGAAAGAATAGACATCAAAATGGAAAGTCGATTACCTCTTGGAAATGGATGTGATTTTGACTGCATTTCGTTTGCATTTTGTGCATGTTTGTATTTCTTGCATGTTTTTATTTTTCTAAATTTCAGACATTGAAAATTTTTAACAATCGCTAATAAGAAAAGCATCCCAAAGAAGATGTGAACAACCCTTGGAGCACCGAAACTTTTGCTCTAAGCCTGTTCCCTAAGCTTCCTTCAGCTCCAGAACTCACACTGCCAGGGCCGAAGCAGCCCCTTATGGGAAAAGGCAAAACATTAATATATCATCCTCCTGGAACCACCCCTGACTTTGATTCATGCCAGGTACGTCACTTGTGACATTATGTAAGCATATTTATTGGTACCAGGAAGTGGCATAGCTACCATACTCATTGGCTTGGCCTGCTCCCCTAAAAATTGGAAAATAAAAACTCAGATTTTTAAGAAAAACATGGAGTTCTGCTCCTCGGGGATGCTCCTCTCATGCTTACAGCTGTGACCTTGGCATTGTTGTGGCATCAGGAATTCGAGATGCGCTGGCCATCATGTGGGTGGCTGGGTCACTTTAATTATAGGCTAACGAAAGCTATCAGCACTTTGTTTTGAACCTAGAACCTTCCCTTGCCTCCCTCTAAGTAAGACAAAAAGGAGAAACTTGGATAGAGCTGGAGCTGATTCTACCAAGTGAAGTATCCCAAGAATGGAAAAATAAGCATCACATGTACTCACCAGCAAATTGGTTTTAACTGATCAGCACTTAAGTGCACATATGGTAGTAACATTCATGGGGTGTCGACAGGTGGGAGCGGGGAGGAGGGGATGGGTACACACACACGTAATGCTACCTCTTGCCATTGTGAATCTATTCTGTGCCCTTTAGATTATCTGTAATGTTCAGGTGCTTTGCAGTCACAAAATGGTAGCCAGGCTGGTCTTGCTGCACAACGGTAGTTTACAAAGCCGGTGAGAGCAATGCCTTAGGTAAACATGTAAAAGTGTCAAAAGAAGTAATAGGATACCCCTTTCCCCAACTCACAATTAAATATTCCCCCAAGCTCTAATACCATCACCTACAGGAAGCCCTCCAGGGTTTCAAAAGCTACCCTTAGGCCAAGTCCAGAGCCTGGGCCCCTGACCACAAAGTTTTAAATAAAAAGTTCCTTATTACCAAGGATCGGAGAATCATTTATCCTGCCACATGGATTCAGGCACAAATACCAACCCTAAGACTGTTGGTTCTGCAAGAGTGACCTCCGTACTATTTCCACCCTCTACCTGCCCGAATCTAGATGTAACAAAGTCTTCAGTTCCAGGGATTGTGAAGGGTTGCATTGAAAATAAATCTTCAGTCCTGTAAACTGCAGCCACCCTTACTACCTCCATCAGATGTTTTTCTCTAGGGGAGACTGAACAGTTTACAAGCTAATCAGTGTTCTTGTCAGTCTCATAAATTGGGAGACGAGGGTGGGGCAGTGAGAGAGGAAATGCTTTATTATCTTCCTTTTGCAAAGGCAGGTTCCGAGCCAAAGCAGGTGAGTCATCCACAGAGATCAGAATCCAACATCTACTCCGTTCCACCCCTGAATTCCCTCCTGCTAGGGGCTTTATCCCACAGAAAAAGCCACTTCTCTTGGGTCTCCAGAGAGCCGGTGGTGGGAGACTAGGTGCATGCCAGGTCATGAGCCTCCCTAAGGACTGGGTGATCCCATATTCTGAATTTTTAAGGCATGAATAATGATCCAAGCTACTATTTTTTTTTTTTTTTGAGACAGAGTCTCACTGTGTTGCCCAGGCTAGAGTACCGTGGCGTCAGCCTAGCTCACAGCAACCTCAAACTCCTGGGCTCAAGCGATCCTTCTGCCTCAGCCTTCCAAGTAGCTGGGACTACAGGCATGTGCCACCATGCCCGGTTAATTTTTTCTATATATTTTTAGTTATCCGATTAATTTCTTTCTATTTTTAGTAGAGACGGGGTCTTGCTCTTGCTCAGGCTGGTTTCAAACTCCTGAGCTCAAACAATCTGCCCACCTCGGCCTCCCAGAGAGCTAGGATTACAGGCATGAGCCACAGCGTCCGGCTCCAAACTACTATTAATTGAGCATTTACACTGTGCTAAAGCACTTTCGTGTGTTAGTTCATTTAATCGTCCCACGGCCCTCTGAAGATTTTATCATTATCCCCACTTTGGGATTAGGAAACTGAGGCCTGGGGAGATTAAGACACTTGCCATGGCCACCTATTTAGGAAGGAAGCATCTTCCGCTGTCTCTCCTTCCCACCTGCAGATGTGCTTCTAAATATTAAGGGAAAGGGTTGAGGGCAGAAGGCCTCACTGTGCTCACTCAAAGTCATAGCCAAGGGAGCTGAACCCCAGAGCAAAGGACATCAGGAAAAGGAGAGGGTTTCCCTGGAGACAGCAGGGTAGGTGCAGACTGACGTGCTTGCTGACGTGACAACCAGGACACTCCCGGAAACATCTGCTCCACCACCCAGATGGCCATGAAGGGGACAGGTGCCTCTGGGTCACGTTCTTTCTGCTGTTACTCTCTTATCTTTTCTTCAATGTCATATTAATTCAAAGGCTAAGTCCCATCGAGGGGGATCTCTGAGGACCCCGTCCCCATCTCATCTCGAGATGAAGCTTGGAGAACGTTTTGGCACGGAGGCCCACCCTTTGGAAAGACCCCTGCCAGGACAAGGAAAAGGCTGCTTTAGTTGCATGATTTGAGTGGCTTTGGGAGGATGTCTCTGCCCCCAAATAGACCTTCTGTCTATAGACATGTCACACTGGCTGAAATTCCACTACTGGAGATCTTTTTCGGGTAAAAAAGAAATGAAACCTCCTTGCAAATGTAAACACCCCCAGGAAGGGTACTCAATGTTTGTCCATTTAAACGTTTTCTCATATAAAGAATTTTTTTAGAGGCCGGGCGCGGTGGCTCACGCCTGTAATCCTAGCACTCTGGGAGGCCGAGGCGGGCGGATCGTTCTGAGCTCAGGAGTTCGAGATCAGCCTGAGCAAGAGCGAGACCCCATCTCTACCAAAAATAGAAAGAAATTAATTGGACAGCTAAAAATATACACAGAAAAAATTAGCCGTGCATGGTGGCGCATGCCTGTAGTCCCAGCTACTCGGGAGGCTGAGGCAGAAGGATCGCTTGAGCCCAGGAGTTTGAGGTTGCTGTGAGCTAGGCTGACGCCACGGCACTCACCCCAGGCAAGAGAGTGAGACTCTGTCTCAAAAAAAAAAGAAAAAGAATCTTTTTATCCTGGACTTTTGGAACATCCAACCATTTTTTTTCTGAGAGTCTGACTCATAAAAGGCCACTAATGACTATACTATCTGTTTACTGTCTGATGAATGCTCAAAAATGACTAAACAAATAAACAAGGAGCAGCCCCAAATGAGAGAGAAAGTGCAGAGAAAGCCAAGCTTAGTCCAGCCTTTTTGTTTTTTAATCAGAGTTGAGCATACATATAACATCTTTGCACTGACTTTCTTTGGGGGAAGTATATAAAGTTTTATGATGTCCCACAAAGAGCACTATGACTAAAGGTGCTTTTGCACCTGAACAATTTTTAAAAACACTGGATTCCGACGGTCAGCCCTCCTAACATAACAGTCGCTTTTCTGTAGAGTACACTACTTTGTGAAGCTGTCTTGCTTCAAACGTGCTTCTGGTGTGTCTGGGGCACCAGCAAGGAAGGATATATATCCAAGAGCTCAGCGTAGAGCCTGGAGCATGTCCCAGATAGACTGCAGCTGGTATTATTGGTATTGAGGGACTTGAACTTGGGGACTCCGCATTTGGTCCAGATCATCCAATTCTGTCTCTTGAAGAGCAAGAGCAACTAGGGGTGGGTTCCCCGCAGAGAGAGGGCACAGAGCACATAGCAAACCAGCATCTGGAAATTTCTCCCACATCACAAGCTCACCGTGAGTGTGCACAGCCGGGAGGCAAGGAGAAAAGTGAAAGTGGATGGCAGGAGAAGAAAGAGAGCAATGGAAAGAGAGGCCACAGGGTGGTTCTCCATGTGTAGGGTTGTGCCAGCTGGTTTTTAATGGCTCTTTCCAGCACTCTGTGAGAGGAGAGGAGTAGGGGGAAAGGAAGAGTGCGTGCGATGGTAGGAATGACCTGAAAGCCTACAGGAAGATGCCAAGCCCATGAGGCATGCGTTGCATCCAGGAAAATCTGCAGACTGGGTATGATGCGTGGTGTCAGCAGCATGGTTCAGGAGCACAAGCAGCAGCAGCAAAGAACCCACCCTGTCACCTCAGCCTGGGCTTCCCACTACAGCCCCGTCGGTTCAGGATCTATGCCGAGCAAACAGCATCATGCCCACATGTGCATTGGTTCAAATATACTTATGCTTTCGCTTTAGAAAATGTGGAGGAACACCAAAATGTATAAAGAAAAAATAACCATTATTTATGATCCCACCCCAAGAATAGAAATAGAAAACGATAACTAACATTTACTGAGTAAATCACGCACTAAGCACTTTCCATGATCCCTCTCATTTAGTATTTACTTAGCCACTGTCAATATTTTAGTTTTCCTTCTAGCTTTTTTTCCTATACATGACACATATATATTTTTAATAGTTGCTCTATGCCCCTTACATATGTTTTCTTTTTATTTCTTCGTACTTTTTCTTCTCATTACCCTCACAACAAATTTGTGAGGTATCTATTTTTTATCCCATTTTACAGATGAAAACGTTGAGACTCGAGAGATAAATTGCCTCAGGTCAGACGGCTAATAAATGGCAGAGCCGGGATTTGAATCAAAGTTGTACTGGCGGGAGCAAGACGGCCCAATAGAAATCTCCAGCGATCGTCCCAGCGCACAAACACCTAATTCAACAACTATCCACGCAAGGAAGCACCTTCAGCAGAACCAAAAATCAGGTGAGAGATCATACTCCCTAGTTCTAATATTATATCAAGGAAAGAGGCACCGAAGAGGGTGGGAAAGACAGTCTTGCATTGGCCTTCGCCACCCCTCCCCATCCTCCAGCGGGGCCGCACCAAGCAGGAGTGAAGGGAGAATACGTGAGCCTGGAGGAGGCAATGGGAAGTCATTGGGGGGCTTTGCATTGAAATCCAGGGCTGCCCTGGCACCTGGGGGGTGGGGAGGGGACATAGCACAGGTCAGAATTCTGCTGTGCCCGCAGAGGGAGCACTGTGACCAGCCCGGCCAGCGCAAACCCTCTGCCGGAAGCCTGACTGCCTGCCAGCCCCACCGCCCGCGGACGTAGAGCAGCCTGGGGCCTGCACCAAATTCGTAAGGCACTCGGGACACAAGGGCCACAGTCCTTGGGCAATTTCTGTGGCTGTGCGGGCTCAGAGCCAGTAGTGGACTTGGAGTGTACATGACCTAGTGAGACACGAGTGGTCACAGCCACACCAGTGTCTGTGTCACCTTTCCAGCAATTACAGGCAGTGCGGAACAGGAAGAGTCTTTTTCCACGTGAGAAAAAGACAGGGAAGAGCTCAGAGGACTTTGTTTTTCCACTTGGATACCAGCTTAGTCACAGTAAAATAAAGTATCAATATAAGACAGACTCCGGAGGCCCCTGAGTCCAGGCCTTAGCTCCTGGATGGCATTTCTGGACCCACCCTGGACCGGAAGGAAACACGCTGCCTTGAAGGGAAGGATCCAGTCCTGGCAGGATTCTCCAGCTGCTGACTAGCCCTTGGGCTTTGAGTAAACATCAGAGGCAGCCAGGCAACAGCCACGGCTGGCTTTGGGTGAGACTGGGCTGGCTTCAGGTGTGACCTGGTGCTAAGGACTCACATCACTCCTCCCCCAACTCCAGCAGCCAAGCACAGAGAGTGAGGGGCGAGAGTGAGAGACTTTGCCTGATAATCCAAGGAATTCTCTTGTATCTTACCCAAGCTCACCAAGGCGGAACCACCAGGAATCTGCAAGAAGCACAGCGCTGCTGGGCTTGGGACACTCCCAGTGCTGATACGGCTGCAGAGACCAAAGACTTAGATCGCAACACTCAGTTCCCTTTGAGTATCTGGAAAGTCTTCTCAGGAAGGACGGATTCAAACAAGCCCAGACTGTGAAGATTAAAAATAAATACCTAACTCTTCAATGCCCAGACATCAACGAACATCCACAAGCATCAAGAACATCCAGGAAGACGTGACCTCACCAAACAAAGTACGTAAGGTACCAGTGACCCATCTTGGAGTGATGGAGGTAGGTGACCTTTCAGACAAAGAATTCAAAATAGCTGTCCTGAAGAAGCTCAGTGAACTCTAAGACAACACAGAGAAGGAATTCAGAAGCCTATCAGAGAAATTTAACAAAGAGATTGAAATAATAAAAAACAAAGTTGTAGTGGCACTAATGCCGGTGATTTCACCCATCGCCTGCTCTGTCCCTGCTTCCCAGGTATTCTTCACTGTATGGTGTGAATAAGGAGTGATGCCTGACTGTTCCCCAGGGGTCCTAAAGACAGTCCTTTAACACAGGGCTGGGTGCAGTGACTGCTGTAAATGGCCAAAGAAACCCTTGATTCATACCGCCCTTCTGCTGAGGATATCCGGTTCTGCCTGTTGATATCCAGCAACCCAGTGAGAAAGCTGTGGGTAGTGCCAGGTCTGTCCAGGGCTGCCACTATGGGAAGCAGAGACCAACCTACCAAGAACTAGAATCTGATAAGCATCACTTTTATGACGACCTGGCCAGTTTAGCCAGGTAGAGGAAAGAGCTTGGCAATGCCATGAGTCTCAGGTTGCCAGATAAAATCCAGGAGGCCCAGTTAAATTTGAATTTCATTATTTATTTAGCCACCGTCAAAATTATAGATGTATGCCTAATTGTGATGACATGCTTGTACTAAAAGAGTATCTATTCTTTATCTAAAATTTGAATTTAAATGGGCATATTTGGGCCACACTAAAAAATTATTTATCATTTATTTGAAATTCAGATTTAACTGGTTGTCCAGTATTTTTATTTGCTAAATATGGCAACTTGACTAACCCCCGCTTTTATTTTGTTTTCTTTTATTATTTTTTCTTTTTCCCTTCATTCCCCATTTCTACTTCAGTTCTTCTTCCCTATCATAAGCACCCAAACTGATTGTTTTAATATAGTCCATTTAATTTACCTTCCATTTGTTTACTTATATACATGTAAATTTTAAAATTGTATAGTATTGATTTGTGTGGGTTTTTTTAACTCACAAAATGGAACTGTACTATAAATTTCATTCTGTTTCTACTTTCATCCTTAATACTTTCTTCTTGAGATCTACCCATGTTGCATACGTAAATCAGGATCATTAATTCTAGATTTTATATCACAATTCATTGAATGCATAGACCAGGTTTTACCTAATAGTCCTCTAGCGGTAGACACGTAGGTCCACCCCTTGGTTCCACAAACAGTTCTGGGTTAAGTTGTGTGCACATCTGATGGGTGTCAAGTCAATGGCATTGTCATAGTTTGTATTTCTCTGATTATTAGTGAGGTTGAATATTTTTTCAGATACTTATTAGCGATTTGGGTTTCCTCTTCTGTCAATTGCCTGTTCATACCTTTTGTCCATTTTTCTATTGGGTGTCCATTCTTTTCCTGCAAATATAGAGGAGTTTCTTGTATAGTTTAGAACAGTGTTATCCAATAGAAATATAATGAGAGCCACATATGTCATTAAAATTTTCTAATAGCCACACTTAAAAAGTAAAAAGACACAGGTAAATTAATTTTAACAATATATTTTACTTAACCCAGTATATCTAAAATATTATTATTTCAACATGTAATCAATATAAAAAATATGGAGATACATTACATTCCTTTGTGCAAGCTAAAACTTTGAAATCTGGTATGTATTTCATATATACATACAGCACATCTCAATTTGGACTAGGTCATGTATAAAGCACTCAATTGCCACATGTGGCTAGTGGCAACTGTATTGAACAGTGCAGGCCTAGAATCTCGACCCTAGATATTAATTGCCTCTTGGTTTTGGGTTGAAAATCTCTTCTCTCCATCTGTTAATATTGTTTATGGTATTGTTTGTTTGAAAAACATACTAATATTAATTTTTATGTAGCTAAGTCTACTATTTTTCCCCTAAAATTTGTGTTTCAGGCCCTTGTTTTTGAAATTCATATCCTTGTCCAAGATATAATCTTATATTTTTCTTCTATTAGCTTTATAATTTTTATCTTTCTTAGGTAAGTCTTTAAGCTATTTAAGGATTTTTTCTCATATTGTAGGAAGTAGGGATAGAACATTATTTTTCTCTTATAGAGTAAGTTGTTTTCCCCAACACTGTCTATTAAATAATCTATCCTTTCTCCACTCATTTGTGAAGCCATTTCTATCATATATCAACATAACATATATACATAAGTCTGTTTCTAAGTTCTATATTCTGATATTTAATCATAACAGTAACTCTTGTTTTATAGATATGATAATTAAATTGTAGAGAATTTGGATAACTTGGGCAAAGGTCCCCAAATAGTCAGTGTCGGAGTCATGATTTGAACCCAGATATGTCTGATGCTGTACCAGTTAGGATTGTATTTGGCTTCATATATCAGGAACCAGACTATAGTCTGGAACGATAGGCATTTATTTTTCTCACATAACAAGAATTCTGGAGATAGACCATCCAGTGCCGGTGTGGTGGCTCCATGATGCCGCCAGGGATCCATGTGCCTTCTATCTTTCTGCTAAGCCATATTAACATGTGGCTTGTATCCTCATGGAGACAATGTGGCTGCCACCTCCTGGAATCTGTCTTCATTCCAAGAAAGAAGGGGAAAGGAAAAGAGCAAAGGCCAAGGAGTATACCAGCTGAGCCTCTGCCTTTTAATTAGGCAAACACTTGCTTTTCTACCACGTGTATCCGATAGACTTCCACGAACATCTCCGTGGCTAGAACTAGGTCACTTGGCCATGACTCACTGCAAGAGAACTTAATAAATGGAGAGCTGTTATTTTTTAAGCTAGAAATATTGCCACCCAAAGCAAATCTGGGTTCTGTTAAAAATTAAGCAGTGGGTATTGGGTAGGCATCAAAGTAGGTTTATTGAAAAGTTCATGAAACTTAAACTTCAGGGTGTCTTGTTTGCCAGGCCCCTCCTGATACCCTACACCTAATTTTATATTCTTAGTTTCATATTCTTTTTCTTAAACCCCTGCTCTAAATTGCATAAATTTCAGGTTCCACAAAACCTATATGGACCCTGGGTAGGCATCTAGTAGTGCCTGCCACAAATGTGAAAATCCACATTTGCTTAATGCTTTGAACTTCTCTGGTTGTAGTGGGCGATAAGGTGAAGTGTATCGTTAGGGTGCCCAAGTCAAGTACACGCTTCCAACTAACTTCCCCACGACCACATTTATGCTTTCTTGACTAGAACAAGGGCCTAACCGGGAGTGTTATTCTAAGAAAATTATGTTAATAATAATAATAACTGCCCATTTTTGAGTGCCAACTGCATGTCAGGCACTGCGCTAGGAGCTTTCCTAAATGTTTACTTCTCTTAATTATTACCATAACTCTTTGTGGATCAGAGGTGTTCAGTAACTTGTTCAAGGTCACCAAGTCTGTAAGAGCCAAATTAGGATGTTAACTTAACAACAAAACTTTTCCACTACACTATGGCTAAACATTTCCTAAGGGCATTGATCGCATGTAGGTTTGTAAGCTTTAACAAATAAAAATACGGAAAAGTAATAGTTTTTTAGTATAAGCATTCTTTGGTTTTTTTAATCTAAAATTCAAATTTATCTGGCCATCCCGGATTTAATCTGGCAACCCCACTTTTACAGTTACTAGTGCCGTGAAATAAATAGTACATAAAGTCTGTGTACATACATTTCTTAAAAATTAAACAAGATCAAGTATGGAAAGTTCTTGGATCTCAATGAGGTGTAACCTCTTGGTGCCGGGCATCAAGAAATCTGGAGTTTAGTCCCAGCCAAGTGACTGGGACAAGTCATTTTCTCTCTCTGGTCTCAGCTTCCCCTTCTGTAAGATGCTTCAGTCACCACTCAGGACCCTAAAGCTTCAGTGTCCTGTGGCAGCCTGTCAACTCCATCACCCCCATTTGGGAAGAACAGGACTTTTCCCGTAGGGAAGGCACATCAGCTCAGTTCTCCCTTTGGCTGCTTTCAGAGACCAGGATTACTTTATTACTTTGGTGGTTATTGACAACCACATGGCGAAAAGCTGAAATGTCTTCAGCTGTAATGAAGCTGCAGCCCAGTTTCTGAAAACTGTGTTCTGCTTCCACTGAGTTCTGGAAGATGCTCTGCCTAAAACAAGAAGAGGAGTTTCCATGACCAAGTAAGTTTAGGAAACGATATAATATATATTCACCCCACACGTCCCTTGGCAATTCAAACGAACGGGTTTGTAGAAGAAGCAACACAGTAGCAAATCCTATCGCCACCCCATTTCCCAAGCTTTTCCAACAGAATCTCTCGCTCGCAAAACCTCTCATGCAATTGTTGTTCCCTGGAACCCACTTTGGGATGCTGAGCTACAAGAACCAGCGCTACTGTTGTAATGGTGTTTCTAAGGTAATAGTCAAAACCGAGTTCTTACTCCTGGGGTGACTTTAAATCAGGGCAGATAGCAACGTGCAGTTGGGATTCAGAGAAATACAGTATAGATTTTCTTTTGACTTTTACCTGATTTTCTATCTGGAAATGGATGGAGAACCTGGGAACTGTGTAAGGTCACCAAGTGGAGTTAGGGGCAGAGGAGAGACCTGGACTTGGAGAAGGGAGGTACGAATCCCTGTTCTACCACTTTCCAGCTGGGTGACCTTGGGCGCATTTCTTAACCTTCCTGCAACTTACATTCCACATCCGAAAATCAGACACACGCAAGAGCAAGTGAGGTAGTGCGTGAGGATGCCTTGCACATTCCTGACACATACCTAACGCACACTCGTTACATGTCTGTTAATCTGAACGCGTTGAAGCAAAGAAACAGAAGTGTCCCCATGTTGAGAAGATTCGAATTGACCGGGATCACAGCCAGGCATGGAGTCTTGACAGGGGACAGACACAGGCTGGCCTTGCATCTGTAAGGCAAGGCAGATCAAAGGAGTGAGAGCGAGAGATGCAAAATTTTGACAAATCTCGAGGCCAGAGTGCTGGTAGCCTACCTTGGGGTTGGGTGGGACAACATGGGGCCCAACCAAGGTCCCCTAGGACACAGGAAAGAGGAATGAAAGACCCATTCATGGATTAGGTTTCTCTCTGAGTTTCAGCAGATTAGACAATACCTGCCTTATTCACTGTCAAAGTATAATGTGATGATAAAATGAAATTTTGTATGTGACAGGGCTTTATTAGACTCTTGTAAAGTATTAAATGGAATGCCCCATACAGATTAAATTTGTAAGTAAAAGTAGTATAGAGATTGTTATGCGGATCAAAGTCAGTGTTTATGTAATGGATGTGCATTGAACTTCCTAACATGCAGGTAGAAGAAAATGCTCGCTCTCTAAATCCGCTAATGGGCCCCACTTGCCTGGCTGCTGGAAAATCCCAGTCACATTTTGGGAGGCCCTCCTCTCTGTAGGGTTGTGCAGAAGTCCTCCAAAGCTTGTGCAGTATAGAAGATTCAGGGAGAGACCTTCTGATCATCAGCCTACACTGGACTCTTCTAGGTCTATTGTCCCAGCCACCCTGAAGGTGGCATTTCTGCTGCCTTGGAGCCAAGCTTGAGCACAGGTCTTTGCCCAAGCCAGGGGTCTCTGCGCCTGGGGTCAGAACTCCCTCAGCTCAGCCCACGATCATTCCCAACAGCGGTCCTGCCAGCTCCACTTTTCTGGAATCCATAAAAATCTCTCTTTTCTACCATTCCTATTCTCTGGGGAGCTGTCCCAAATTTCTCCTCTCTCCTCTCCCTACTAAGGGCTGCCTTTGGCTTGCTCCATCTTTCCCAACCCTTGGAGCCTCATCCCCTCTCAGACAGTTCCCCTCTGATCACCCAGGGGAACCCAGGTCCTAGGCAGGGTTACGGGAGGGCTCTGATTTCAGGGGTCTTGGAAACTCCTGTGTCTGGCTACCATCTTGGGATGAGGTAGGGGAGACTACCATTATGAAAATAAAAATACAAATTAATATCTCAAAGTATCATATATGCACAAGTAGTACATTCCTCATACTCCTTAAGCAAAGTATGATTTGAGGTTAGTTTGGATTGAGTTCTATTTCATGTTTAAAATAAGAGTTCTGTTTTATTTTAGTTCTAAGTTCTTATTTTAAAGAAGAGATCCATTTATTTTTCAGGCAAACCGTGCCTCTGGAAGAAAACTTACGTGCCAACCACGTACTCTGACCTGGGTCCCAACACCACCTGGACAGAAGTCTGCCCAATTGCTGGCTCAGTTGTTTCGGGAAGCAAACGCATTTCCTGAAAACGAATGGGTAATGCTGAGTGTGTAGGGTAGAGACAGTCCGCACGAAAGGTTACAAAAGAAAGACAAATGTTCTAAGCCCCACCCTTCGCGTCCACACCCCGTCACCCTCACGTTCTTTCTCATATTTGGGAAATATTGTGTCTCTCCTTCCTCCTCTTTTCAGACACGGCTGTTTACTTTACAGCTGGAGGTCACCGTCAAGGGAAAACCCAACAACATGGTGATTTTCTTCTGTGACGCAGGACCAATGCCACAAACTAGGACTTTACTCTGAGATGGAAATAAATCTTGAGGCCTCCGTGCAGAGGAGGGCGGCCCGATGGCTGGTGAGATAACTTTATGCTTTAAGGAAAATCAAGGTTGACAAGCTGAGGATAGAAAAGAGGAAGAAGTGGGTGGAGCTCATTCCCAGGAAAAACTCTGATTACCGGATTGTCAAATTGGGCCATAAAGGACCATAGTGTGCTTCAGAGGAAAACACAAATGCACAGAGAAAGGTCTGGAAGGGAACACCAACTGAAGAGGAAGGCTTCTCCTGTAGGGGGACTGGGGTTGGGGCCTTGGAGAGATTGGTAAATGTAGTTGGGAAGAAGTTAGGCTTACCCGTAACATATTACATTTTATGATGAATTTATATTCATGTAGTACTTGTGTAATTAAAATTAACATTTAAAAGTTTATCTACAGGGCGGAAGCAGTGGCTCACGCCTGTAATCCTAGCACTCTGGGAGGCCAAGGCAGGAGGATTGCTTGAGCTGAGGAGTTTGAGATCAGACTGAACAAGAGCAAGACCCCTGTCTTTACTAAAAATAGAAAAATTAGCCGGCATTGTGGTGTGAGCCTGAAGTCCCAGCTACTCGGAAGGCTGAGGCAGGAGGATTGCTTGAGCCCAGGAGTTTGAGGTTGCTGTGAGCTAGGCTGGCGCTATGGCACTCTACACAGAGCAACTGAATGAGACACTGTCTAAAAAAAAAAAAGGTTTATCTAGGCCGGGTGCAGTGGCTCACTCCTGTAATTCTAGTACTTTCAGAGGCCAAGGTGAGAGGATTACTTGAGCCCAGGAGTTGGAGACCAGCCTGGGCAATAGCAAGACTCCTGTCTCTACCAAAAATTTTAAAAACTTAGCCAGATGTGGTGATGCATGCCTATAGTCCCGGCTGTTCAGGAGACTGAGGCAGGAGAATTGCTTGAGCCCAGGAGTTTGAGGTTGCAGTGAGCTATGATGATGCCACTATACTCTAGCTCCGGCAACAGCACAAGACCCCCCAAAAAAAGTGTTTATGTAAAAAAGCAAATACACAAGATTCAGAGTTGTAAATTCTGGGTATGAGATTTGTCTTTTCCACTTGGAGATGTTCAGCCATGATTTATTGAGCAACTGTTATATGCCAAGGAATATACCAGGCACCAACAGTACAGAGATGAATAAAAAGAGCCACTGTCCTAAGATTTAAGATCATAACTTATCTAAGTCTCAATTTACTTGTCTCTACAATGGATATGATAATTTCTACTGCATAGGATTGTCAAGAACACTAGGTGAAAGTATAGAGATATGCTTCTGTTAACTATAAAACACTATAAAACTGCTTCGTATATATTTATTACAAGCCCTATTTCAAAGAAGGTTTAAAGCAGTAACTTATTAACCTCTTTTTCTTTTTTAAAATTTAATAATGTTTTGAAACAATCACAGATTTACAAAAAGCTGGGAAGATGGTGTGCTGGTAAGTGTGTAACAGTTGGCTGTCCAGAGTAAGAAAGGCCTGAGTCTAGCATTTGCCAATTCCCCTGCTGTAAATACTCTCACCGCAGGCAGTTTCAAGCTGCCAACACGATGTCGCTCCATGCAGAGTTGGGAAGATACAAGCACAACTGCTTTAGTCTACCACTGACAAAAAGAACTTCTCCGCCTGAACCATTTGGGAATAAGTTGCCAATCTGATCCATCACCCCTAAATACTATGGTATATATTTCCCAAAAACATAGACATTCCACAATTCTATACAATCACAACAAAACCAGAAAAATCCGGAAACTATTAATAACATTAAAACTCTCTAATCCAGAGACGCCAGGCAAGTTTCACCACGTATCCCAAGGATATCCTTTATAGCAAAAAGATCCAGTTCAGAATCACTTGTTGCATTTAGTTGTAAGGTCTCTTTAGACTCCTTAAACCTGGAGCAGTTCTTCAGTTTTCCTTGACTTTCATGACCTTGACATTTTTGAAGTTTACATGCCCGTTATTTTACAGAATGTCCCTTAGTTTGGGTTTGGCTGATGTTTCCTCCTGACTCTGTGTAGGTTTTGCGTTATTGGCAGGAATACCACAGAAGCAGTGCTGGGTTCTTCTCACTGCGTCCTCTCAGATGGAGCAATTTTTAGATCCAGTTCATTTTGATTACGGTGGTGTCTGCCTGGCTTTTCCACTTGTTCTTTTTCCTTTTGTAATTATTAAGTATTGTGTTGGGAGGTACTTTTAAACTATGTAAATATCCTGTTCCTCATGACATTTTTAAATTTATTTCTTATTGATTTATATCTGTATAGACTCACAGTTTCCTATTTTATTCCATGAGTTTGAATCCATTATTATCATTACTTATTTTGACACCAAATTGTCCCTGATTTGGACAGAAGGACATAATTTTTTGACTGCCTCCTTGCTTTCTAACATGTTTCAGATTCCTCATGTATTGTCTCCACTCTAGCCTTGGAATCAGCCATTTTCCCCAGATCTCCTGGTTCCCTGGACTTCTTCATACCTAGGTGGAGAACGGCATTTAGAAACCAAGATCTGTGCTCATTGCTATGGGGATGTCACTGCTCCCAGGCCCCAGTGGACAGAGACAAGGAATGTACACACACATGTACACACACATGTGTATGTACACATTTCAACCTATATTCATTTTCATATCTACCCACCTATACATATTGAAAGGCATGAGTTCACACCCAGACCTCCAATTCCAATTCAGAACCAGAGTTTCTTCGAGATCTCTCCCTTTCCATACTCATTTCTTCCTTCTCCAATAATGAAAAATTAGGACCATTTTCTTTATTGAGACAAAATTCACATGCCATAAAATTCACTTGTGTAAAGTGTGCAGTTAAGTGGTGTGTATTATATTTGCAAGATTATACAACCATCATCACTATCTAATTCAGAATATTTCCATCACCCCAAAAATATCCCAGACCCATTAGCAATAACTCTCCAAATCTCTCCTCCCCAATGCACTAATCCCCCAGCAACCCACTAATCTGCTTCCTGACTCCATGTATTTGCCTATTCTGGACATTATAAATGGGATCGTGCAACATGTGGCCTTTTGTGTCTGCCTTCTTTTATTTGGTATAATGTTTTTCAGGCTTATCCCTGGTACAGCATGTGCTAGTAGTTCATTCGTTTTTATAGCTGAATATTACGCCATTGTCTGGACAGATGACATTTTGTTTATGCATTCATCAGTTGATAGACATTTGGATTGTTTTCACTCTTTGGCTGCTATAACTAATGCTGCTATGCGCATCCATGTACAAGTGTTTACATGGATATATGATTGCAATTCTCTTGAGTGCAGACCTAGAAGTGGAATTGCTGAGTCATATGGTAATTCTATGTTTAACTTTTTGAGGAACTGCCAAAATGTTTTCCAAACCAGTTGCATGATTTTACTTTCCCATTGCCATGATACAAGGGCTCCAATTTCTCCACATTTTCCCCAACACCTGTTATTGTCTGCCTCTTTGATTATAGTTATTCTAGTGGGTGTGAAATGATATCTCATTGTGGTTTTGGTTTCCGTTTCCCTAGTGACTGCTCATATCGAGAATCTTTTCATGTGTTTATTGGTCACTTATATATCTTCTTTGGAGAAATGTCTGTTCAAATTCTTTACTCATTTTTAAATTGGATTGTTTGTCCTTTGCTATTAAATTATAAGAGTTTATTATGTATTTTGGATACTGTACTTACCAGATATAGAATTTGACAATATTTCCTTCCATTGTGTTGGTTGTGTTTTCGCTTCTGTGATAGTGTGTTTGAAGCACAAAAGTTTTTACTTTTGATGAAGTCATTTAACCTATTTTTTCTTCAGTTGCTTGTGTTTTATAGGTCACATCTAAGAAACCATTACCTAATCCAAGGTCATAAAGATTTACACCTATGTTTTGTCCTAAGAATGTTATAGCTTTAGCTCTTGGATTTAGGACTTTGATTCTTTTAGAGTTATGTTTGGTAAATAACGTCGAACTGACGTCATTCTTTTGCACGTGGATATCCAATTATTCCAGCATCGTTTGTGGAAAGGCTATTCTTTCTCTATTGAATCGTTTTATCAGCATTGTTGAAAATCAATTGACCATAAATGTATGAGTTTATTTCTGGACTTACTATTCTGTTCAGTTGATCTGTATGTCTATTTTAATACCAGTGCCACATAATCTTGGTTACTGTGGCTTTGTAGTGTGTTTTAGAAAGCGGGAAGTGTAAGCCCTCCTACTTCACTCTTCTTTTTCAAAATTATTTTGGCTATTCTAGGTCCCTTAAATTTTCTATATGAATTTCAAGACAGGCTTGTCAATTGTTGCAAAAAAAAAAAAAAAAAGGCAGCTAGGTTTTTTGATAGGGATTGCATTGAATTGGTAAAGTTAATTTGAGGAGTATTGACATTTAAGTCTTTTAATCTATAAACACAGGATTGATTTCCATTTATTTAGGTTTCCTTCAATTTCCTGCAACAATGTTTTATAGTTTTCAGAGTGTATATTTTGCACTTCCTCTGTTAAATTTATTCCTAAGTATTTCATTCTTGTGGGGCTATTACAAATTCATTTTGGGGTTCTTAAGTGTATAAAAATAGAATTGATTTTTGTATATTGATCTTGTATCCTGAATCTTGCTGATCATTTATTAGCTCTAATTGTATATCTATGGGAGTGTCTGGGGATGTTTTCCTCAGGATATTCTGTATAAAAGATCATGTCATTTGTGATTAGAAACAGTTTTACATCTTCCTTCATTTCTCTTTTTCCCCAATTGCCCTGGCTAGAACCTCCAGAATAACGTGGAATATAAATGGCGATATTGGACATCCTTGTCTTGCTCCTCTTCTTAGGAGGAAATCTTTCAGCCTTTCACTATTACGTATGATCTTAGCTCTGGGGTTTTTTTTGTTTTTTTTTTTTTTTGAGACAGAGTATCACTCTGTTGCCCGGGCTAGAGTGAGTGCCGTGGCGTCAGCCTAGCGCACAGCAACCTCACACTCCTGGGCTCAAGTGATCCTCCTGCCTCAGCCTCCCGAGTAGCTGGGACTACAGGCATGCACCGCCATGCCCAGCTAATTTTTTTTTTCTATATATTTTTAGCTGTCCAATTAATTTCTTTCTATTTTTGGTAGAGACGGGGTCTCGCTCTTGCTCAGGCTGGTCTCGAACTCCTGAGCTCAAACAATCCGCCGGCCTCGGCCTCCCAGAGAGCTAGGATTACAGGCGTGAGCCACCGCGCCCGGCTGGTTAAATATTCTTATAAAAATGTTTAAAAATAATTTCCCACTTGGGATACTTGGACAGCATCTATTTGTTATTGAACCTCATAGTGTGTCATATAAATGAATATTCTTTAAATGTACCAAAAAGTATTTCAAGAATCTTAAGTCTGAATTTAAATGATTAAGTCATTGATCTCATTTGCTTCAAGAAACTGAAGTACGAAATTGTTTGCTATCATATTTTATTGAATATACCAGTAGGGATTCAGTATGGGAGACAGAAGACATTCAAAACATTTTGAACAAAAAAGAACTTGACCAAATGAAGAGAAAGCTTTTGAAATTGGTGGGTAGGTTGGAAGAGTAAATTGTCCAGCCAGGCACCATCATTGGATTTCTGGTGCCAAAGTCACATCACGATGCTGCATCCAGAAGTGGGCAAAGCTGTCAGTGCTGTCACTTCTCAGAGCGGTTCCACCACCAGAATGCTGGGAATTAGATGGCAGAACATGGGGTCCATTAGCTGCAGATACCCACTCCTGTGTGGAGCTTGTTCATTATTTCTTCAGACTTCTAAATACCAACGAGTACACATTATTTACAGAAGACAACTCATATTAGCTTCAACTCATACTAGCTTCAACTGGTTCTGGGAACATTTTTCAAAGAATACAGGGCTCTGAAATATAGGAGGCACACAGAAGGAGGGATGAGACAAGTGTAGGCAATATCTGTTGTCTCTGGGTATGGGCTGGTTGACAAGAAAAACCAGAATAAATTACTTTGAAAATAAGAAACCAAAGGGTAAACATAAATGGAAAAAGCAGTACTGCTAGAATTAAAACCAACTTTTGCCCAACTTTCTACAATATATAATGTCTCAATCAGGATACAAAATAAGATGTGTTATTGTGTTTCTGTACATCTAAAACATTACCTAGCATATTTGTATGGTTTTGTTATTGTGAGAATACTGTTCTCTGCATATTAAAAATCTCATAAAAAATAAATGCTATCACAACACTCCAAGGGCACCTCGTTAAACTCATCTAAAAATGGCTGTTTCGTGTACAATTTGCTTTGCCTGAAAAAAAGTCATGATTAGAATAAGAAACTTTGGACACTAATATAGGTATTGATTTGAGTGTTATAGACCAAAATTGTTTTCCTGGATTTGCTTTTTACATCTTATTACAAACTAATAGCATGATGAGTTGCAAGTTTTATCAAAGATACAATATTAACTTTCAAATAAACCCTGCCCCCTAACCAAAAATTCTTCTTAGTTAGTTTAAATACAGCACATCTACTGATGAATAATCATATCTAAACTTATACAATTTATGACCTAAACTAATAAAGATAGAAGATATTTATAAATTTTTTTTCTGCTGGATAATACTAATCTGTAAACTCTTCAATTTATAGAGGGAAGGAAAATATGAGATTATTAAAGAAGTGATTAAATAATGATGAGTAAATTTACCCGAACTATATCATATAATCCAGATACATAATGAGCTTCAGTCTTTGGTTACCCTGAAATAATACTTGATTATATATAACATTTTCAGGTTAAGAAAATATCATTGTCACATAAATCATTGACTAACACTAACTTCTGTAAATAAAACGTTTATAGTTTCATGCATAATTCATAAACTAAAATCAATATACAAGTTGATTACAAGGACACCAGTGTTCAAGTTAGGATAATGTCTGATTTTATCATTTTTAAAATTTTTGAGGATTCAGTGGATTTAGCCCTTTCTCAGGTCTTTCTGAAATGTATTCTGTGTCTAATAAACAAAATTTTCCTTAATGATTTTTCAAATACCAGAAGTGCCTTCTCCCAGCATTCATCCTCCTTACAAAACTACTTCTAACTCAGGGTCCTGAAGAGACTTCAACATTTCTATACTCCTAAATCTATTCTAAAACCCATTTGCTGTGTATTTTATTTCTTCCATGCCCAGGGGGATCTGTAAATAATATGGAAAATGAAACTAATATTGCTGAAAATGCTTCCAGATAACGCATATCTAATTCATTTGGGACTTTCTAAAATTCGTATTTATCTCTCTTAAATGATTAAAGATTTAATGGAAAGTCAGGCATGGTAAGTTATCCAGGAAGGTTATCTTCAGGTGGCCTTGATTTTAGGTTGCTGTACTAACCATATTCCCTTTGGTGTCCATTTCTGTCCTTAGGACCTGTCCTACAGAGAACATGTCAGTTTTATATATTATGTGTGTCATCGCTGATATATGCACCCTGTTCTGAAAACCACAGTCAGGAAAAGTAGTCAATAGGCAAACCTCCTTTTAAAAATAAGTTGATTTATTTATTATCCAATAAACCTGGCTAAGCAGGGTTCTCAGCTACTTAATCAATACACATTAGGTGTGTTAATAGGTTCTGGGAGGTTTGCAAGTATTTTAAGCACAGCTAGTATACATTTTATGATTCCCATCAGGTTTCTGTGCTTCACATATTAATCATAATTCCTAGCTAAGGTCACAAAAATATTTCTCTGAAATGCATCTCCTTAGTCAACGCTTACATCCCAGCTTTATTTGTATGAATGTACACATAATTGAAATGGTGCCTAAAGCAGTACATAATATTTAGCCCTTGTGTTCTTAAAAAGAATAATTGCATTGAATAAAACTAATGAACTTTTTTTTGTTGTTCATAACCACCTAATCTGTGAGTTTTGATGAATTGTTAATGTAAAATGGAAGTTCAATTTAAGAAAAAGGATAAAAAGAACCCTGCATCATCTAGGGGTCCTCCATCCCCAAAGTATTCTAAAGATCCCTAGGTGTCCAGCAGTCTCCCTCCATTGGCAAGTGTGTCCTGCGTGCTAAAGGATGGTGAGAAATTGGTTAGGTCATAAGCAAGAGCTATGGAGGAACAAATAACACATTAAAAGCTGGGAGCAGTGACTACATTGAAAATATATTAATATTTTAACGTTATGTCAAATATCACATTTTCAAAACGTCTGTTTCAGACCATATACATCATATTAGCTACTGTAAAATAATATATACTCTGTGCAGAATTAATCTGTTTTCCCCACTCCTGTTGGTTAGAAACACTGACATCAACCATCAAAAAATTATACTTTATCATGTTTCTAAGCCAATCCTTATTAAGGTATTCACTATATTTAACAGAAACCTAAAGTTCTTTTTTTAATTTTTTTTTTATTTCAACATATTATGGGAGTACAAAAGTTTAGGTTAGGTATATTGCCTTTTCCCCACCTGAGTCATACCTTTGAACATGTCCGTCCCCCAGACGGCGTGACTTCTTTAGTTAGAGGGTTTCATGGCTGATATAGAGGGAGTCTTATTTGAATTACTTTCTTCTACCTACTATGTTTAAGTCTAGCTATAACCTCTTTCGTGTTTGTCCAATCCATGTAACTGGGCCTCTAACTTGCTTTTTGATAAATATTCCAGTTACTTCACTGGATATTTATATATTCAATTTTATGTGTATGTATATAGATAGACAGATAGATACAATTTCTGAAAACTGTCCATTTAGCTGAAGCCTTGGCAACCTAGTTCTGAAGAGTCACTCTGCTTGATGATTGGATACTGTTCCTTTTATCGTTGACTGTTTTGTCAAAATTAATGGGCCCCTCCGATACAGTTCATGACCCACAACAAAGTATTATCACTTTGCAGAGACTTCTGTGAAGTCCCAACTACTGGACCTGAAATTATTAAATGGCACTGGTCTCAATAAGAGCGAGTGCCCATTCAGATATTGTGACTTAGATTATGGGTTACTAAGCTGTCTAAGGAATTGATACTATAGCTGGGCAGTTACTTTAGTCCTGATTTAGTTCCTTTATCCTCTACCACCACTAATGCCCCAGGATGTCCCTGACCAAGCCCATATACGTTATGATGTGTGATAAGTGGCCGCATCAACCATGCACTAGTACAGACTGTTTGGACAATCAATGAAATCATGTATTTGAGTGGATTGTATAATCCAAGAGAACACAATAAAAATGTCAGTCACTTATAAAATATCTCCAATAGGTATTCATATCTTTATGTCAAAAGTGCACGATTCTTATTTCATTTTCTAATTTCAAAATATTAAGGGGGTATAAAAGTTTTAGATTACATGGATGGCTTTTGTAATGTTTGATCCTGGCTATAGGTGCGCCCATCACCCAACTAGTGTTCATTGTACCCATTGGGTAGGTTTTGTCCCAGCCCTCTTCACCCATCCTCTCTGGTTGATTTCCACTAAGTTTTACTTCCCTCTGTGCACATATGTACTTGTCAGTTAGTTACAATTTAATAGTGAGTAGATGTGGTGTTTGTTTCTACATTCTTGAGATACTTTACTTAGGACAATGGTAAAGTCCCAAGTTCCATCCAGATTATTACAAAAGATATTAATTCATCTTTTTATGGCTGAGTAGTACTCCTACTATACACATACCACATTTTATTAATTTATTCATGAATTAATGGACACTTGAGTTGATTCCACATCTTTGCAACTGTGAATTGTGCTGCAATAAACATTCGAGTGCAGAAGTCTTTTTGATGAAAAGTCTTCTTTTCCTTCTGGTAGATACCCACTGGTGGAATTGCTGGATTGAATGGTAGGTCTACTTTCAGTTTTTTGAGGAATCACCATACTGTATTCCATAGGGGTTGTACTAATTTGCAGTCCCACTAACAGTGTCTAAGCATTTCTTTCTTTCTGTACCCTTAGTTGAAAATGTGTGTAAAAAGAAATAATACACAGGAAAATTGTCAAAAACAATAAGGGGTAGCTTTAGCATTGAAATCTTCCAGCGTGGGGAGGATCAGTACACAGCCTCGTGATATGACTGTAGACCACGCACCACACCAGCCGAGGTGCACACTGCTGCCCTCAAGCTGAAATGTGCGAGACAATGTGAGTCAATGGAATTTTTAAATTCTTCTCCCAGATAGAAAGCAATGTAAAAGAGTTTCATTTATTTTATAAAAGACAATCCTTATTTTGATTGGCTCCCATTTATTTATTCATTTACTGTATTCATGTTTTAAAAATTTTACTGTTTATTAGGTTTTATGGTTTTAAAAGTTTACAAAGTGATGTGAAAAGACATGAAATATCCATACATATGTATCTCCTCAGTGTTAACTCCATTGACAAAGGACATCACAGCTCTAGGCAAGCATGTGCCATCTGGAGCTGTAAAATTGCCAAAAATGAAAAACTGCAAGGGAAATATTCCAAAGATCCAAGCCAAAGCCACAGAAACATGCTCAAAGGCTTCCAATCATCAGCGATAAACGTTCTGCATCCATTCCTAAGTCATTATTAAACCTAAGGTTGAAAGAAAGAAACAAACAAACATCCATAAAAACTCTTTCTGTATCTTCTCTAACTGGAAATCCTGGGCTTGTGCTTCTCTCTCTGGAGGACCATCTCATTTTGGCTATGGCTGTAGGTACAGAACAGGACTAGGAGACCACTGGTCTTCCAGCATGGATACAACTACATTTTACAGTGTACCTGCCTTGGGGGCTTTCAAATTCTGTATTCCATTAACTTAAACATATCACATATATTTTTAGTTTAAGAAGTTAAACAGATTACCAAGAGGAGCTGAATTCAGTAAACCTTGCCTATAATAAAAAATAAGATACTTTATGAATTAGGATGTGAGAAAGAACCTAAAAAATCATCCTTGTCCCCCTCTGACACCAGTCTCACCTGTGACACATTTCACCTGTCACTTTAATACTTGTGGCAGGTAACGTATGAGAGAATTCTTCTCAAGTAGGAACATTTCTTCAATTACAGTATCTTTCCTCTCACCCATGGCACCCTTTTTATTTTCTCACCAAGTTGCACCCCAATTTTCACATCATCCCAAACATGATTAACATCTCTTTCCTGTCTGACTGAGGCAATCTTATTGCCCACTGTGGCTCAAAACCTTAGTTTAGCAGGGGTTGCCATATGGCATTTTCAAAATTGTTTTTTATCTGCATAATGCCATCAACCCTTTTGATTAAACAGCAAACTGTGCAAGAAAAACTAGGGATGGCTTGGCATGCCCGCTGAGTCTTATTGGATTTAAGCTGTGCTCACAGGAGTAAAGAAAATCCAAAATCAGGTCCAAATCTGTACACGCACGCACACACACACACACACACAAACACACACACACACACACACATTCAAATCTCAAACTTGTAGAAATAAGGGGAAATTTCAGTGAGCATAAAATTTCCTTTTATTTAGAAATAAGAACAGTAACTGGAAAAGATTTCTAGTATTTCTACAGTAAAAAATACAAATCTATGAATCTTCTTAGAACTTTCACAATTAGACTCTATTTAATGTGAAATTTGTGAATAAGCTATAACCTTTGATGACTGATCCGTGTGAATAACTGAAATAGTGCTCCCTGCATCCATTTTTTCCTCGATGGCTCATATTACTATTTGTTGCTTCTTTCCTTGTTTGATTAATGTTTTCATCTTCAATCAGGGAACCAGATATGTGACATCTGTGTGGGCAGTTCAGTTGCTCCCAGCCTGTTCCCATTCCTAGCCTCTACCTGTCATGACAGCTTCCACTGGTTAATTACAGCATCATTTCCTGCTAAATATGTAACAAAGTCTTCCCCAGCACAGTCCTCCAGGACCGTCAGCTATTGCCCACCGACTATCGTTGGTACATGAGACAAAAGTTATTTCACATTTGTCTTGAATCACCCAGGATTCCGCAGACCTCAAAGGCACTCCCCCTTCACTGTATCCATCCTCTTAGGGAATCAGATTCCACATGACAGGAATTGTTCTTTAATTTATTCCCATATTCTTCAGTATGGTCAAATCCAATCATATTAAACTTGGGAGAAAACTGAGTGTTCCTCTGATGTAATATTAATTTTACACAAAAGGACATGAAAACCTAGAGCTGTTAAATGGCTTTTACATTTTTTCACAACAACTTAGCCGGAAATTCCATGGTCCAACACAGACATCTGAACTCTCAAGGTGGGTATCATCCTACTGTACTATTAAATACATTGTCATCCTTTATAATTTTAAAGAACAGAAAAAAGTTGTATTTTTTACATGTTTAGGAAATCCCATCAGAAACAAATTATTATTGTTCACTAGCATGACTTTTTTGTTCAAAAATTTTAGATTAGAATAGCAATTCAATGTTTTTAAAACAATTACAACAAGTGAAGCATTCTACTCATCATTTTACTAGTAACTAATATCCATTCATATCCGGTTTTATCTAATTTAAGTCAGTCTTTCTATTATATTCTGGCTCTCTTTTATTGACTTCTTATTTTTTAATTGAAGTAAAATTTACACAACATAAAAGTGATATTTTAAGGACACCACTTAGTGGCAATTAGTGCATTCACAAGGTTGTACAACAATCATCTCTGTGTAGCTTCAAAACACTGTCATCGCCCCAAAAGAAGCACCATTCCCATTAAGTAATCACTCCCCATTCCTGTCTCCTCCCAGTCCCTGGCAAACACTGATTTGCTTTCTGTCTCTTTGAATTTACCTACTATGAGCATTTTATGTAAATGGAATCATACAACTATATGATCATTTGTGTCTGGCTTTTCTTACTTAGCATAATGTTTCGAAATTCATCAACATTTAAGCATGTATTAGTAATTCATTTCTGGGTTCTCAGTCTACTCCATTGACCTATATGTTGATATATTCCATGGTCTATATTCTTTAGATTTTAAAGTGACTTTGCTTCAATCTCTCTCTCTCTCTTTAAAGCATGGTAAAATAAAGGAGAAAAAATAAAGTTTTCTTTTGAACACAATTTTCTCAAATCCAATATCCACCATAGGGAAATGATGCCATTGTAGGCTCTCTGCCTTCTGCATAATTAGGGACATTTTGCAGGGGCTTTGAAATTCCCCCAGTTATGCAACGATTCCTAACACAGACCTCTGTCTACCGCATTCTACTTTATGGGAGAAGTACTCTTCACACCAGATTTCTTTGTTATTGCTAAGACTGGTACTAAGTGCAGTTACTTTCCTGTAGTCTTTTGGAATAACAATGAGCATCTTTTCCTTTATAAGGCACCATTAGTTTCTCTACCTAACTTGGTGAAAATAGAAGAATGTGGAGAAAATTCTTTTGTGTTCTTTTATGGAATGATTTGTAGTTTTCCATCACAAGTATTTTTAAGTATATTCCAAGAAATCTGTCTATGGTCGTGGTTTTTCCACCAAATGATGTAAATCTACTTCAAGCAATTTATCAGGAGTACTCCCCTGGACTGGGTTAACTGCATTTGTCCTTGGTTTAGGATTCACCCACAAGATATTCTAAAATTTATTTAACATGCATTTAGTGCTGCTCTTTGGGTCAGACTGTGAATCAACATTTGAAAACAGAAATAATTAACTAACACTTCAGTACAAAAGGAGTTTAATCTTGGGTTGATCTTAGAAGAGGAAATATCGCTAATTCTATGGAAAGATCCAAAATAAAAGTTTTAGTTTCGAAATAAAATGTTAAATTCTGGATACCCAAATTTTTTTGAAAATAATTCAAGAATCAATACATTAACCTTGATAATTGTGTGAATATAAGAGGATGCAAAATGAAGAGATCTCTCACCTCCCTACAACTGATGCAGGTGTAAGGCTGTCATTGGGACTGTGTGTTAATGAAGTGCTTGTTAGAGACGGTGAAGTGGTTTGGAGAATTTTTGCTAAGATTCTGCAACGCAAATGAGTCCCCTTATGAAGCAGACAAGCTAGCTAGAGACAGTAATAGCCTCACACTCAATTTAACAGAGAGGTACTGGGGTCCTAAGGAAAGATTCTGAGCTTGGTATTAGTCAAGGAGAGCATACTTGGCAAGGAAGGAGGCAATTCCTAGTAACTTTGTCTCATAGATATTTAAAAGAGTCTATCCATTGAGACTGATCTTACTGGCAACACTTAAAAGATGTGAGCTGAAGTGAGTTTTATGAATATATACATATCTAAAAGCCAGATTATTTGAAATGTCTCTTTTAAGAGAATTCCTTCTTTAAATTGGCCTTATAGTCTGAAAGCGGTTTTATATATATATATATATATATATACACACACACACACACACACACACACAGACACACTATATATATATACATATATATACACACACACACACACACACACAGAGACACACTATATATATATATATATATATATATATACACTTTTTAAAAAACTTTTTGACCATTGCTTCCTGTAGTGAATGCTGTTTCTATGTACCCCGCCTCCTATCCACTCAATATGCACCATACCTCTGCACACTGAAAGCCCTTTAACTCAAGAATCTGCAACTCTGCACAGAGGCCTCCTCTTGTAATGGTGCTATGCTCTATCTAATGTGGAGGGCAGGTCGGATGTCCTAGGCAAATAGCCCTAATTGCATATGGAAGTTGGTAGATAAATTCCATGATTCCTCTACTCTCGGTTGGGCCAACTGTGAGGCATATTTTTGCATAACCGTGGATAGCTCCCAAGTGAGACAGAGATCCAGCTGTCCACAGCGCTATTCTGCTTATCAGCACATCATGCATTATCCACCTTCCCTTCCATCTCATTTTCTCCTCCCATATCTGTGCTTTCTGGGATCCTTTCTGTTATGATCATCTACAGAAGCCAATAAACTCCTATATGAAGTTTGATTGAGCTATTAAGACTGACATATCAAGAGGTATGGAAGGTTAATAGTTGTATAAACAAGATCTCTGGGGAAAACAAAGCAGGCCTCTCAAGCAAGTCTGAAACAGCTTGAGAGAGCAAGGAAAGGAGACTGTCCTGTTAGGGGATGGGGCTAGAGGGAGGGTTTCCAGGCAGCAGGGGTTTGCACCATTTGAATCTCCCAGGAGAGCAAAGGAGGGAGCACCCAGCTTGCACAGATGTGGGGCAGAAGGAGAAGAGGAAGAGGAGAGGCTTAAACGCTGTCAGCCGTCAGATATCAAATAATGGAGTCAGACTCTTTATTACAATTCCCTCCTGATGTTTGAGTGATGAATGAAATTTTATTTAATTGCCATTGAACTTATGTCATCATGGTGGTTTATGAGACCTGCATCCTGAGGCCAGTAAGGGAGGTGAACATTCTATTGAATGCATTGTTCGAGAGTTCAGTAATGTGTCTTGCACAAAGTGAAATGTGTCCCTTGATCACCATCAATGCTGTCTGGAACTCCGAAGTAGGTAAAAAGTGTCCTGGTGCAGCCTTGTATTGTGGCCTTATTGTATTGTATTGATTTTTATTTTGGGCATTGATGACGCAAGATATTCCGAGATCTTTACCCTAAGATCTTTACCCTAAGATCTCCAGTGCTGAGATGACTGCCTAGAGTGTGGCCAGTGGTGCTGCCTTTGAGCCAGTTAGTTATCAGGGACATACTGGTCAAAAGATTAAAAGCAGGAAGGCTGCAATGAGCTCCATGGTTTACATAGGTGGCAACGATAGCAACGGTAATGGTCCCATTGCTGTTGATACAGTTAGCCCCAAGGGGTCTTCGGGTAGCCAAGAGTTGGGGGACAGGATTGATCTCCTCTCTCATCTGGCAAGGGACTGAGAACAGAAGAGGCCACGCCCTCTTTTGCATGGAGTATTCCAGAAGGCCCAGATTTTACTCCATCTTATAGCAAGGAGGCCTCAGGAGCTTTACTGAGATAGTGGAATGCTGCTTGCATGAACCTTTAACATGTGGAGAAGTAACATGTGACTTAATATCTGAATCTCTCATATCTAATATCAGAATCTTAATATGCGAATCTCTGAATCTCTGAAATATCAGGTGTTCAATCTTACTTCTGACAGCCCTTTAAAGATGAGATATTAGATACATTCAGAACATTTCAAAGAATAACCATTTCATATGGCATAAAAATAAAGATATTAAGCTCAAAACCTGGAACTTCAAAGGAAAATAAATACCATATATAAGTATTCTCTTTTTTGTTTCTCAATAAATTGCTGACTTTTCTTTCCTACATGTATTTAATAGACACCTAGTCCTGTGGATAAAACTTATTAATGTAAAAGTTGAACCACAAATCTGAGACATAATGTAACTGGTGATGAAATAAAAATAAATGTGTATATTCTGCACATCTGACTACCTTAAGTAATTGCATTATTCATCCAAATAAAAAGTGTAAATTACTGGCACCACTCTTCAGTGTTCTTCTTTATTTGTACCTAATCTATTTTTATTCATTAGAAATAGATTTAAAAATATAAGATGTATATAGCTGGAATGATCAAAATATTAGATATTCAATTTTTAAAATATCTAAGCTATATTAAAAAACTCTATTTAACTTTTCTAAATAACTTGTATCTGCATTTTCTATTTTACGTTTTCTCAAAGACTGAAGCTGGAGTATAATAATATTGCTACTGTTTTACATTTTCCATTGCTTTATTGTGTATATTCTTTAATGTTTAATCATTACTTTGAATATGGCTTTAAAGTCATGCATAGAGATATATAGTATTAAAGGAGTTTTTTATTACATTCAAAGCCATTTTAATATGAGCCAAAAATAAAAACAAAAGAATCATTAAACTCTAGCTCTGAACAAATGCTTTAAAATGAATTCTTTGTTTTCTGAAAACTAATTCCAGGTGCAAGTAGTACTTTTCTGTCACTCAGGTCTCAGGGTATGGATCTACAAATACAGACAAGGAATGTAGTACCATAATGTACTGGGTTTAAATCAAAGTTTAAGTATTTTCCTTAAATCGGCTCTTCACAAAAAACTTTGTGGCATAGAAATTTATGCTGACAGTTAATTCTATAATTTTTGTAAATGCACAGCACACAGTAATGTTGGCTTTCATGAATCTTTCTGCAAAAAACAATGAGGATTCTCAGTGTCCTTAAGAAAAAAATTATTGAACTCCCAAATATTTCTTCCTGATGTTATGTAAGTTCTATAACCTTGCTAAATTATCAACAGTTCAAAGGCAAAAATGTCACAGTTTTCTTCTTCATATTACTCACGAAACCTTGGAAAATATTTTGCACAAAGAAGTCCCTAAAATCATTGATGTGTTATAGAGATAATTTAAAAGTTTTGGGAAACTAACAATGATTCAGAAAAAATTCTCATGTATAAAACAATCATCTAGTGAAACATGTAAACAAACAAGTGATAAAATAAAGATGAAAGAAACAAACCATGAATTCAAGCTACTAAATAAAAGGATGATAATCCTGAGTGGAATATCCAAGGCTTTGTTTTCCTGGTACTCTGAACTCCAAATATGCCTCTTCTAAAGTTAGTTACTCTATACTTCATGTCTTGTGATCCAAAAGACATACTTTAAACAAAACTGGTTTCATGTAATTGAGTACAAAGAGAGAGGAACGGAAGAGGGAAGAAAGGCAGAAAAAGAGGAAGAAAGGACTTCTCTAGCTGACTTCTACCAAAGTAAATCATGACATGTTGCTTTTTATTGAGATTGATGTAGAGTGTTTTTCCAGGAAATAAATTAAGCCTGGGAAGCTCTGAACCCCGGAAAGCTCTGACTAATTTTAGAAAAGATCTGTTTACCTACAAGGATTTAATTTTTGTATACTTTTTTGTATACAAAATGTTTGTATACTTTTGTATACAACAAAATGAAGAGGGCATCAATAACTTTTTAGTAAATTTCATCACCAAATGCAAGGAGTTTGGGTATTTTGTTCTATAATGACACCTTTTGTATCTTGCAATCTGAGTTGTGTTTTCTTCCTAAACAGTCCTTTTCGTTACTACCACTATACTTTGCAAATCTTGACTCCCTCCTATATCTATGATAGTTATTCATATTTCATATTGTTTCCAGTCTGCCTGCTTCCAAAACTATGCCTTTACAAATATTTATAAAATTAAGGACTAAAGCATATATTTTTCCTTATTCTCCTAGAGGTGTTTGGGTCAGGCAAAATAAAAGTAATGTAAAAGTTATTATTAATTTAATCTTATATCACTCTTCAAAGTTTTAAATTACTTTATGAACAAAACAAACACAAAAAGGAATAGTAATATTGGCAGTGTAAACTTTGGACAAATCTGAAACAATTCTCAAAAAGGAGATTCTTATATAACACCCCATGGAGTTTTCTTTCTCTCTTCTTACCCCCTCCTGTATTACTGTTCCTAACATGGTAAGTTCAATATTTTTTTGAAGTAAATGCCTTTTATTCTGGCCTACACTATAGAACACTCTCTGCTATATACACTTTAAAACTAAGCTTTGTGAAAAAAAATATATTTTTTTATTAGCAAAATTCTACTGTGTAATTCTAAATTACAGTCAAAGTTGATAAGTATTTCCTGAGTGAAATTTTGCCTTGTATGCTCTTGGCTTCTAAAGAATGATTTCTGTGCACCCATTAGCCACATAATTATAGACATCAACAAATATATATTTTTTTATATTTTTAAAGGTATTCTTTATAAGTAAGAAGAAACATTTCATTTTATACATTTAATAAAATTAATAGAAAACATGTCACCAGAAGTATTATTTTTATAGTGCATGCTGATTGTTCCATTTCTAAACATTTATTTTGAACCTAGTGTGAGTCTGAGATGTCATCATAAAGCTTCTCATTCATCTTATTCTAACTATGTATCTATGTATCTATGTATCTATCTAACTATTTACTTAGTGAGACAGGGTATCCCTCTGTCTCTCAGCATGGAGTGCAGTGGTGCTATCATAGCTCACTGCAGCCGCAAACTCCTGGGCTCAAGCTATCCTCCCACCTCAGCCTCCTGAGTAGCTGGTACTACAGAGTGTGCCAATACATCCCACTATTTTTTAAATATTTTTGCAGAGATGAGATCTCACTATTTTTCCTGGGCCAGGCCTCAAGCAATCCTCCTGCCTTGCCTTCCCAAAGTGCTGGGATTACAGGGATGAGGCACCATGCTGGCCTCATTTATTTTAAGTAGAGATTAAGAAATATAATTTAAGAAGTGTGTGCAAGTGTGCTTTACCATAATTAACTTCCAGGAAAACTTTAGAGTTTTGAAAGTGAACATAGAAGAAAACCTGTGTGACCCCAGAAAAAGAATGCAGACACTTCTTATTATGCTGTTTTAAAAGTCTCAAATTATCTTATGAAAGCAAAAGAATAACAAATTTAAGAAAAGGATTTATTTTCTTCTTGCTTTCCTATAGTCTAATATTAATATAATACATATTGTTTCAGAAAACTATTACACACGGAAATAACATATTTTTCCATCAGAGCCCAACAATTTGGTTCAAAGGGAATCAACAAAATGTATGTATTTCAGAATCATCTGTGATGAATTTTAACAAGTATTTATAATTATAGAGAATTACACGCTAACATAGTTTTAACTGATATACAATAAGAAATGTGCCTGGATGTCTAAACCTGTGGTCCCCAACCCTGGGCTGCAGACTGTTACTGATCTATGGCCTGTTAGGAACTTGGCTGCACAGCAGGAGGTGAGCGGCGGGAGAGCAAGAGAAGTTTCATCTGTATTTAAAGCTGCTCCCCATCGCTCACGCACAGCCTGAGCTCTGCCTCCTGTTGGATCAGTGGCAGCATTAGAGTGCGGACCCTACTGTAAACTGTGCATGTGAGGGATCTAGGTTGTGAGCTTCTTAGGAGAATCTAATGGCTGATGATCTTAGGTGGAGCTGAGGCAGTGATGCCAGCACTGGGGAGCAGCTGCAAATAAAAATTATCACTAGCATAAAGGTTTGACTGCACAGAGACCATAATAAATCAATTTCTTACAGACTAATAACAAAACCCTATCAGTGAGTGGCAAGTGACCACTGACGGCAGGCTCTCTAGTGGCAAGGGAGTGGATGTACTTTAATTGTACAGCTACATCTGGTGCCAGGCTTTAAGCCAGAATCCAACACTTCTTTCAGTCCACGCATGGCCCACCCATTATTTTATTTACGTCTCCCATCTGTGCTTCTTTACCTCTCTGCACACTTGCCTCAGTCACAGTTTTGGTAAGCTCACAAGTTATCCCTAGTAAAATTGAGTAAAAATCAAATGTTGTTGGAGAGCTTCTTTGAAAAAGGGGAAAGACTCAGTGATGAGACAGCAGAAGACTCTAAGACTGCCAACAGAATGAATGCTGCATTTAAAAGAAAATACCAGAGCCCTACTTAAATTACGGGTTCATTGCAACAGGTGATTCACATTCTCCATGCTAGCTTTGTATAATATGTGGCAACCGGCTATCCAATAAAGCCCTGAAACTTTCAAAACTGCTTTGCCAAATGAAGACCAAGCACCGTGCATTAAAAGACAAGCTTTCAGAGATTTTTCAAAAGAAAAAAAAAAAAAAACATGAACACAAAGAACAGAATAAATTATTGAAGGCTGTCACTTCATTAAATGTGTCTGCACTAAGAGCATCATTCTTAGTGGCTAACCTCACTGCTATAGCTAAGAAGCCCTTTGCTATTGGTGAAGAGTTGATCTTGCCCACTGCTAAGGACATTTGCTGTGAACTTTTAGGAAAGCCTCCAGTACAAAAGGTGGCACATGTTCCTCTTTCAACTAGCACTGTAGCTGGATGAATTGATGAAATAGCAGAGGATATCGAAGCACATTTGTTAGAGAGTATTAATCAGTCACTGTGGTACACAATCCAGGTTGATAAGTCTACCGACGTTGATGACAAAGCAGCAATGCTTGTTTTTGTGTGATATATTTTTCAGGAGGATGTGCATGAGGATATGTTATGTGCACTTTTGTTGCCAACCAACACCACAACTGCAGAACTGTTCAAGTCTTTGAGTGATTACATATCAGGAAAACTGAACTGGTCATTTTGTGTCCGTATATGCATGGATAGAGTGGCTGTCATGACCGGATGGCTTTCTGGTTTCACTACTTGGGTCAAGGAGGTAACTTCTGAGTGTGAGTCTACTATGCCCCGTGTCATCCATAGAGAAATGCTGGCTACATGAAAAATGTCACCCGAAGTAAACAACATTTTTCAGGATGTGATTAAAACTGTCAACCACATTAAAGTACACGCCCTTAACACACGTCTGTTCATGCAGCTGTGAGGAGATGGACGCAGAGCACACGCGTCTTCTCTTACGCATGGAAGTCAGATGGCTTTCTAAAGGTAGATCAATGGACAGAGTCTTTGAGTTAGGAGAGCCACTCCAGAAATTTCTTTTAGAAAAACAGTCAGCACTGGCAGCACATTTCAGTGACACAGAATGGGTCGCAAAACTTGCTTACTTGTGTGA